>VKOC01023506.1:0-18150 GCA_009364415.1 Spea multiplicata
TGAACTCTCGTTCTCTGTCTGCGTTGCGACAACCGCATTCACACGTCAGGGTCACTGCGACCGAGTTTACCCCGCGCCGCACCTACAGAAACTTCAGCCACTGCCTGGCTTCTAAACAGTTAATGAGCTCTACCTACAGAACCTACAGGCGGAATCACTGGTACTCCATGAAGACAGAAGTAATCAAATTAAAAATATAAAAAAATGTTTTATTCGGATGCTTGATCCCGTATATATATATAAAAATATGATGTAGAAAAAATATATATCCATAATTCTGCAAAAAAAAAAATAAAATATGGAGTATCACGCAAGCCGCACAAAACGAGAGACTGCGTGACGCGTTTTGCACCTCAAGCTGATGGCAGCGCAGCCGGAATAAACAAGTCTGGCCTTTTTGCGGCCCCCGAGGACCGAATTGCGCACCCTTTGGATACACAGAGGCCTCCTCATATTCATTGATTATCACGTGCGCTTCATTACACAGCTGTTTAACCCCTTCAAGGGGAGACGCAGTTTGCAAATGCCGGTCCGGAAGGGGTTAAGTCTGCTAGGAAACAGCAGAGGCATTTATTCACTAAATGGAGAGCCGGCCGGAGAGTCGTGTCTTCAGCGCCGCCGCGTCACTATTCGCTGTGCTGGCCCTGCATAATGTATAATTCAACCATACTGTCCTAACGCCACTTCACCCATCAGTGTACATTTAGTGCAACCCCCCTCCCCCCCCCACCATATTTCAGCTTTGGACTCGCTGCAGCACTTCTATGCACCAGGAACGCTCACAGCTATGAGATCAAGGAGATCCAGTGGATCCAAGCTCAGTTTTTGCATTTAGTAGAACCCAGCCGGGTATTCTTTTTGTTACCCCATCGAGCAGATACGACTCTAAACCGAGGAAAGCAGTTTAAGGAAGTTAATCTCAGCGTTCAGCGTGTTCGTGTGACTATCGCCAGGCAGTGTGTTCCATCGCGCTGTTTTGGGTTCCTAATAGATCTGTTTGTATTTTAAACAAAATCAAGAACTTCCTGACATGAAGTGAAATTCGATCAGAAGGTTACATGACTCAGAAAGGCACATCTGATCTACTAATCCCATCACTGACAGCCAACTCCCAGGCCGTATACACGACGCCTCGCGAGACCACATCACCCGTAGCACTCCGACGGCCAGCACACTAAACGTAAAGGCATGTCCCTGCGGCTGGCTGTGCATTGTGAGAGTTGTAATCTTCTCATCACCAGGATAGTGTTTCTGAGGCAGCACAAAATCCCGTGGCCGTACAGCTGCAGTGACACCGTTTTATGCATTAAATACTTTTAGATCTTGTTGTTATTATCATATTATTAACGTTCTTTCCAGATCACAGCGCAACCCCGGACATCCTACGAAAGAGTTACAGTTCAGGCCGAGCAGAGAGTCAAACTGTAGCACGAACAACCTCTGACAGTCCATATGGTGGGGGCTACACTATGTGCGCAGCCATAAAACACAGACGCTCTTCCCAACACAGGGTTAAATTAACGCTCAGGCGGGACTTTAAACAGCGAGGCAGTGCTGCCTCTGACATCCCATCTGCTGGGGACTACAACCCCCACGACGCTTGGCCAGCCATGATCACTAATGCACATGGGTTTCAGCGAGGCAGCACTCCATCTCCCACGATCCCAGTGAGGAGGCAGGGTCTGTCACACTCTTGGCTGGCCATGCATTGTGGGAGTTGTGGTGCACAAAAGCTGAAATACTGGAGTCTGTCTATATCGCCTTTCTAACTCTTTGCATTCCGGGGCCACACGCACTTAGGCTAGTGATGGAGCTTACAAGCCCCTCTCACCCACCTGAGGGCTGAAAGTGGGGGTCCTCGGGGCTGTCCGGTGGCGTTTCCCTCCCGGTACCTTCCTTCAGATAGTCGTGGAAGTGCACCTCACGCAGGCCGAACCACAGGCGGTTGGCGGTACCCCGTAGCACCCGGCCACCCCTACCGGTGATACTGGTCAGGTAGTCCATGGCGTTAGCCCAGTCCGCGTTCCCTTCTCAGCCAAACTCTCTCATGGAACTTGCTGAAAAGTTTTGCAAGCTGCCTGTCCCCGCCCCTGTCAGCATGGCGCCCCTCCCCCCGGGCGGCCGTGCCCTGTCTGCAGCCTCCGAACAGAGCCACCCTGTGCCAGCTACACCCCAATGCCAGCCTGTACCTCAGCTGTCACATTACACTTACCACCAACCCCCCCACGGAGCAAATGGTATAGCCTGTCATAACCTCCTGTAGCAGGGGCGGCGAGTATCATGAGCCACGATATGGGAGGGGCCATGAGCGAGAAGGAGGTCTTTTGCAAGACCCAAAGCTGTCAACAAGAAGAAAAGGCGGTAACGCCGAGCCCGGGGTGACAGCACGCTGGCGGGGGCAGGTTGGGGCAGGTGTGATGGCAACACCCCGGCATGGGGCTGACAGACACACCAGGACACACTTATTTATAGTACAGGAGGCCATAATGCAAAACCAGAGGGTCAGAACTTTCCATGTGATGTAAGGAAGCTTTACTTTACCAAGAGAGTAGTGGATAAATGGAACAGCCTCCTAGCTGAAGTGGTAGAGCCTAATACAGTGAAAGATCTTAAAAATCCATGCAAGCTATCCTGAGACTAATAGCTGACCAACCGATTAAGGACTCCGTCTCTGCGTCAGGGAAAATGGGCAGGCGAGATGGGCAAACGGTTCTTATCAACCGTCACATGTTACAGTTGCCAGGTGACCGGCCTATAGGTCAAAATATTTGAGTATTTGGGCATTCTGGGCAGACGCGGAGTAACGCACAGCATTGTGCATTTTATCCAGTGTGTGGGCATAGCTGGCGCCAGTCCTGGCTTGTTCAGGCCAGTTGTAGTACTCGCCCGCTACCGCTTCTAGTGATCTGTGTCAATTTACTGTACACAGTGGCTGTTTTGGTGCAAACCTTCATTGTTCATAGCAGCCAGCAGTCCCAAATTTGCATATACAGTCCCTGCATTCAAACTAGAAGCGGCAAACATTATATATACGGGGCCTAGACGGTATATGCGAAGGCAGCCGGAGTAACAGGCAGGATCTCGGCCCCCCACCCCCTTACAGGTGTCTCAGCGGCATCCCGTATGCTGGAAACAAGCATCAGTGTCTATTCACTAAAAAGAGAGTTTCCCAGAAAAGTCACAGTTTCCGACCCCAACGAGATTCTTCTGCAGGACGATTGCCGGCCCTGTAAGATGTATAGTTAAATCAGTGAGATTGCTTCCTCCCTTCATCTATTAAACGGCGTCATCCCTGCCAGCGTCGGCCCTTCATACTGAATAGTGTAACGAGGAGCTGACAGCACAGCTCTCCTTCCAGCTCTCCCTTTCGTGAATAACCCCCAGAGTGTAGGGGCCGTTAAGGGAGCGGGAATTAATAATCAAATAATAATAATAAAAAAATACTGATCACCGTTACTCGGCTGATATTGCTTTTCTGAAAAGGTTGCAGCCCTGACACAGAGTTACCGCCTCCACCGGTAGGCTGACCCTTAAAATGTTGTATGCATGCGCACAGGTTTATCACCTGGTAATCATGTCCCAGAGGACCGTTTGTGGAGGCGGTGGAGATCTGTTGGGAATCGTGCGGGTTCCGAGCTGCCGAAGGGCGGAACGGGGGATGGAATTAAAGTTGCGCAATATTGATACTTGCAGAATTCTGATGCATTTTGCTTTTCCTGCGGGGATCGCCTGCTTTACTTCAGGTGGAGTTGGAGAAACCTCCCTAACAGCATCCACTGCTCAGGCCTGAGGGTTCCATCCTTTCTCTGCGACTACAATCATCGAGTGCGTAATAAGGGCGCTAGTGAAATGGCTGCGTTTAGACAATATTAAACTATTCTGTCTTCTTTTTTTTTTTTTTTTTTTTTTTTATTATGAAAATACAAAAATATACAAACATTTAAACAAACAAATAAAAAGGGTTGCATATTTGCAGGTTTATCTAGTTTAAAGCAGATTCATCTGTCTATAATTACAAATAAATTTGTAAAAATCTCTAAACAAGATATACAACCATTTAGACTAAACATAAACAAACATGGCGTGGTGGGGAGCAGGGTAAACTTTATGTATTTGGAATAAAGAAACTTAATAGAGTTATTATATGCACTTAAAGGGATGATACTAAATCATCAAATATTTTGAACCAAGAGTCCCAACAATTATAGGATTCTATTGTATTATGAGCGTCCAAAGTCAACTGCCCTCCACTTTCCTCTTCATCTCTACTGCCCTATCTCCCCACCTTCCTCTTCATCTCTACTGCCCTATCTCCCCACCTTCCTCTTCATCTCTACTGCCCTATCTCCCCACCTTCCTCTTCATCTCTACTGCCCTATCTCCCCACCTTCCTCTTCATCTCTACTGCCCTATCTCCCCACCTTCCTCTTCATCTCTACTGCCCTATCTCCCCACCTTCCTCTTCATCTCTACTCCTATCTCCCACTCCTCTTCATCTTACTGCCCCCATCCTCTCCACCTCCTCTTCATCTCTAACTGCTAACTGCCCCATCTCTCCACCTTCCTCTTCATCTCTACTGCCCTACTTCCCCAACCATTCCTCTTCATCTCTACTGCCTAATCTCCCAACCTTCCTCTTCATCTCTACTGCCCTATCTCCCCACCTTCCTCTTCATCTCTACTCTCCTATCTCTCCACCTTCCTCTTCATCTCTACTCCCTATCTCCCTACCTTCCTCTTAATCTCTACGTTGACATTTTTAGTGTATGCTGTGCCGGCAATAAACTTCGCTTATAATAACTATATGTTATTTTATTGATTGTTTCTTTTTAATTTCAGCAGCACCGAGACCGCGTTCATTGTTTTATACGATGCAAACATATTGGATTCCTGTCCTACATACAGATTTGAGAGTCGTTCTGAAGCAGGCAATGGTTCAGTAGCCATTGTGTCTTGTTTTCATTGCGGTACGACATATATATTTGGTTCTGCTGGAAACATTTAGCAATGTACTCAGACCACGAGAGAATCGGCTCTGAGTGACAGCCGTGGGATCTGCTGTCTTCCACGTTCTGCCTTTTTGGAATTTATCTGCTGATGTTGCAAGACAAAAAAAAAGCCACCGTGTCTGGCTCTGACGCCCTGCGACAGATTGGAAGCAATCGAGGGACAGGTGTAGTCCCACCTCTGATGTATAATTAGCATATTTTCAGCAGAGATGACAAAAAGCGGATTTTGTAGCACAGTTTAGGATGATACCACCTCCTCACCCCCACTAGAGACTTTGGGATCTAAGTTACACCTCATAGATAAAGTCCATTGCGTAAGGTTTTTAATGGACTTGTGCACTCCGGATATAATCATGAATACAGATAATAAACTTTTCTTTTTAAGTCTGCAGCTAATAAAATATATTCCTGTAACTAGCCCTTCAAAATAACTAATGCATGGAGAAACAGGTTTATTTACACGCCCTCTAACGTTATTATTACATACTGATTTGTGTAATACATAATTATCACATATGTGATATCTTGCTGGATGAGCACCGGTCCTCCAGAAGATATCACAGACTTACTGGATCTAAATGTATTATGAGCTGTTGGCGTCAAGCAATGCGTTGTGCGTCGCATGTGACTTCATAGACTTTCCTCATCTGTTAGGTCATACATCTGATATCACGTTCTCAGGCACAACTATCCCTTCTCTATTCAAAGGATTTGCTGCCGGCAACAACTCCTTAAAATGGACCGGGAGGCGCACTTTTTAACCGCATACATACAGAGCTTTTTGCGCTGATACACTGCTTCTACAACGAAGGGCCGAACGAGAAGTAGAGATGGTAGGGGAAGAGGCCTTAACCCAGAACATCAGAGGCTTAGATGTAATGTGGGTGGTGGATAAGTGCAATGGCGTTCCAGCAGGAGTGGTAAAGGTTAATAACAGCGAAGGGATTGAAGCTTCAGAAGGGCAAAGCCCTCTCCTGTACACAAGGGCAAGGTCTGAGCTTTCACGGCAGGTAGACAACGGGCAGACTACATGGGTTTACCGGCTTTTATCTGCTGTCAAGCGCTGTGTTTCCCTGTTACTCCTGATTAAGTTCGCACACAGCCTGAAAGTCTATGGGAATTTTGCCATATTGACTGAATAAATATTCTTGTTTGCCGAAGCTGTACTTTGAAAGAATTAGAACTGTATTCCCTTTCACGCAATTTAATACTAAAGCTTGTCAACTAAGATTTCAATACAGCGGCTTCAATGCATTCTGATTGTGTGTTAAACGCTGGGCTCTCGTATCGTCAGTAAGACGAAAGATGTACTTAAAACGACTACGCACTGAAATATATTTTTATTTAACTATATGCATGCATCTTGAGATGTTTCAACCACATAATGCCTGGAAATGCACCAGCGGTATTTGTTCATTAATCCTACGTTTATATCGGTGCCTTGTGAGATGTTAGCAATTAGAAAAAAAATATAGTGTTCCTATTGATTTCTCTGGCATTTTACTTTGCTCTGTAATCGTATTCAGTCTTGGCACTGAGGGTGATTTCCCTTGTTTCTGAGTAGAAATCCGAGATATTTTCCGTTGTTCGGATTGATTCTCCTGTCCAGCGGGTCGCATTCATCCACTCATCAATCCCTAGAACTTCAAACTTGCATAGCCTCCAGATCACAACTTTGCTTAAACTTTTTCACAGATACATGTTATCTGTCTCATTACAATACAGCAATGAACGTTACTATTATAGTGATTAAACGTTATTAAGCGCGAGAACAGTCATGGCCAGATGACCCCCAAGCCAATGCTGCTTTGTGAAGACCCCTACCCCAGTAAACAACAGTAACGTCTGTTCACAAAAGCGCAAGTACAGCAGTACAGTAAAGTCTAGGCCGAAAAAATGATATTTCAACTGAAAATGTTGTGGGGCGTTAGCCTTACAATTTCATGAATTCAACTGCAGTTCACAAAACTCAAACTTGTGAGGACTCACATTAGCCCGACCACAGCTCGTGTGATTTGTTCCAAGATGTGTCAAGGTGTGAGTCAACCATAGCTCAAGTGGACTCATAAGTACTCTACTCTTCTCAATAGGTGGACAAGCCACAGATCTCAGAGTCAAGTCAGGACTTTAAGAGCAAGAGCAAAAGGGCAGCTAAAAAAGTAAAGGGAGGAAGCCTGTCATGCATTTAGGTGCAACAACCAGCTGCTCCTGAAGCAGGAGAGAGGTCTGTGAGTCCGGTTCGGGAGTCATATGCTGCAGAGCTCCTACGACTGAGGGTTCCCTGTGTAGTAAATGTCCAGCCTGAAGAGGGAAGGATGGGATTGGAGATGTAGAGCTCCAAGAACATATAGTGCTCAAAAGTTTTGTGATGATATCTTGCTCTTTTTGTACAATTTGAATAGAAGTGAAAGGTTTCAGTGGCTGAAAGCCAATGGGGTGAATTAATAATGGGTTAAAAAAGACAATGGCCACAGAGGAGGACCCCTGGTGTGGCACAGGGTAGGCCAACAAGCTTGTTGCTTTGAACGGTAAGAAGATGTTTTTGCAAATGCTGACCGTGACATCCACGGCTTTCATGCACTTGTCCTTCAGCATAACTTTAAAATCATTGATCCAAATATTATTCTGTTGATTCAAACTAAACTATATTCCTCGTACGATAGGATATACTTGCTACATGTGTTAAGAATTAGGTTATTATCTATTTTAGGTTTGTAGGAAGCCACCCACCCTCTTCTCTATCACAAGGTAATCAGTCAAGCGTATGACTAACATTCCAATGATACATCCCGAAGCCTTCTGCACGGACAGTCCGAATGTTTCCAAACGTACAAAGAATCAATGTATCACTCATAGCTTCAGCGACTACTGAAACACTGGCATTGCTGTACACTAATGCATACGACATGAAGGGTATTCATATTTATTTACATCTGATGATCTATGAAATATGTGAAGTGTCACCATTTGTAAGACTTTCAGCACAGTGGAATATGAAGGCCCTTTAGAAATCAATAAGTAATAATAATGATACTTTATAATGCATAAGGAAATTAAAGAGTTAAAATGTTCAACTCTCCAGTTGTTACCAAGTTATTGAATACTTTCTTCTGCCTATCCACGCCAATATGAATAAGAGTGCGTTCACTAACATGGGTAAGAAAATGGATATAAGTCATATTATCCCAACAGAAATGGCGTCTGTAGTCAACGTTGATACCTTTTTATTAGGCCAACATAGAAAAAAATGTAAAGCGATGGGGACCTCCGAGATCTCATCTTCTCTAACCTGTAGTGTGCAGGAAAATTGACCATTTCAGCTTACCTTTTATCACTATGTTTTATTAAAGACAGCCCCAAGGTAGCTTCTCCTGCATCGAGGTCTGAACTTACCCCTTTATATAGCATTGTGATATCAGGGGGGTTGACACTCTGCTGTCCCATGCAGCCCACTAAACAAACAATGCCTATCAAAGTACTATGCATTGTTCAAAAAAAAAAAATGGGCAGCTGCAGCTTCCCACCCCATCAATGGCAGGAACGTTCTCCCATTAAAAGCATTGCATTAGAGCCGACCGGCGATAAGTACATCAAGTGCAAGGAGACCAAAATCTCCTTCACGGGGACACCACACATTTAGGGACCTCAGCTATCATGCATCTCTCCCCCAAACCCCCAGTTTAGCGAGTGCACCCCCAAAGTTAGGAAACAGAACTCAACCTAAAAATATTAAACTCTTCTGCAAATTCCCAGATTAGCAAATCCACTAATTTGTAATCAAGTCACAAAATACTTTGAGATAATTCATCTCTACGTTATTCGGCTGGTTTGGATGCGTAAGCACTTGTCATGTGCCATTGGGAGTAATACTGCTTCTGTTGCACAAACCAGTTATTGCAATTGATAACTTCAGGTTAAGCATTGAGATGAAAGGAGCAAAGTGCCGCTTCTGTAGCCGTAAGATTACTGTAATAGCAAACAGAAGGAATTGTCATGGAAGAATTAATTCATATCAAATAAACCTTTAGTTCAATATTGACCAGATACTTAGAAACACAGTTCAGAGATTTAAATGTCAGCTATGCTATTTACCCTTTTTGTCCCTTTTAACAATGTGTTTTTCCCACATCTGTTCACTACAAAATAATTTAGCAGGCCTTATTTCTACAGAGCCTTAAGGAACCAATCAGGCTGGAGTTCTTGTTCTTTGATACTATGGCAACACATAATTTGAACCTATCAGCACCATCTTTTTGTATCATATGACTGCAGGCACAAATTAAGCAGTCCCATCAAAATTCTAGATGGTAAAAGTGATCTGATAGAAGCCGTATTTATTTTAATTTGCCAGATTTTCTAAAAAAGCAGAGATATACTTCGACAAGTTCTTGAGATTTAGGGGCACTGGAAAAGTAACTTTATCTTCAAGTTTACTTGCACATTAAACACTTTGGCACAATATTTTTTTTTCTTCTTGCATGCCATCAACGGAAGAAACATTCTGTTCTTTTGTAACAATGGGCATTGAAAGCAGTTATTGTTCAGCAGTCATCGGGAAATTTATAGGTTTGCAGCAATGATTTGCAACTGTTGGATATAAAAAAATATTTCACTTTTTGGTCAGATATTAAAAGAAAACTCAAAGTAGATAAGAAAGAACTAATAAACACATTTGAGGAGCCTCGTGTGAAGAAAGTAACATAGTTTGTAAGGTTGAAAAAAGACCTAAGTCCATCAAGTCAGAGAAACTACTGAACAGAGCCTTGACCTTCTAATTGTGAGCCAGGTCTTCTCATCCAACATCAGTGCCTGACCTTACAAATCCCCACAGAAACGCTCCAAAATCTTGTGGAAAGCCTTCCACAAGATATTAATGCCAACGGGTTTGGAATGGGATGTCCAAAAAGCTTATATAGGTGTGATGGTCTGGTGTCCACATACTTGTGGTCATATAGTGTACCACAGGCTCTAGCAGTGGTTTACCCTGCAACATCCAGTTTTTGTTGGGCTTCAGCCACACAACTGTAATCCACCATTTTCTGGATGGACCACTGGTTGCCAAAACCAAACATCAGGTGGATCATCAACTTCCAGCAGCAGGCATTGAATGTCTCAGATAGTTTAATGTGCTCTTTATGGACTATTTCTGTCCTATTTTTTATCATACTAGTTAGTCACACAGACGCCGCTCTGATTTTCTCAGATTTGCTCTAATGGTCTGAAGTCTCAGGCAATGCCCGTGGAACCATTCAGTCAGGAAAAGGCAGGATTCAACATGCCCGAGGCCCCTGCCTTATCCTCTTCTTATTTCAGTTGCTTTCAGTCAATTTATTAGACCTTAACATGTAGTTTCATATGTAAATATACACTCACTGGCCACTTTATTAGGTACACCTGTTCAATTGCTTGTTAACACAAATAGCTAATTAGCCAATCACATGGCAGCAACGCAATCATTTAGGCATGTCGACGTGGTCAAGAGTGACCAACTGAGTGAATGGGGAAGAAAGGGGATTTAAGTGACTTTGAACGTGGCATGGTTGTTGGTGCCAGACGGGCTGGTCAGAAACTGCTGATCTACTGGGATTTTCACGTACAACCATCTCTAGGGTTTACAAAGAATGGTCCGAAATATATATGGTCCTGTCTATTGAATTGGGTTCAATATTTTTTTTTATTTTTTTCCTATTGGCTCGATGAGTTTCACAGTGTAAAGACCTATAGGAAAATGTAATAAAAAAAAAAAATACAAAATATCTGCAACTATTCGGTTAATGAATATATTTTATAATTGGATTATAATTGGAATTTTCAGACGATACTTGCTTGGAAGTGAAAATTTGACTTTAGTGACTAGAGGCCTAAAAAATTAAATTTTATTGTAGTTCCGTGAATAATAATGTAAAATTTTGCCCATATTTGCACATAATCTATTCTTCTTAGCTGCTGGGAAGTGAAGCACACTAATGAGGTTCTAAAGGTCAAGGAGAGGAATAACTACAGCTTAGTAATAACATTGTTATTTGAGTTCATTCACCAGCTAGTATTCATTTATATATAGAGTGATGGAACAATGGGGTCACAGTTGGTCATGGATGGACTAGGGATGACTAAGTAGCTCTGGCACTTTAGGGCCAGCGACCACCGGCATACACACACTGGCATACACACAGTAGTACGTTACATTTTTATACTCATGCACCATGTGGCACTGGAGGCGCAGATCAGGTAAATATGGGGCCTTAATGCCCAGCGGCCCTCCGGGCATTTGTCCAGTGCGCTAGATGGCCAGGCCAGGCATGGAGGGGGTATAAATATTACTTGACCTGTGATACCAGAGTGCAAATGTAACCTCTTTAAGCTTCTTTTGCTCTCTGCAGCTGATTGCATTACTAGGCACATAAAGTTATGACATCATAACATGGATATAAAAGGTATTTTCAGAAGCATTACAATCCTACCACTTGTAAGATACAACATTGCCATTTCTGAGCCCATAAAAACATATAGATGGGCAGGGAGAAGAAGAAAAGAGTTGTCAGCAGAAGCGCAGAATTCCTCATAGTTCTACCATGGGGACTGCATCCCATACACATCCCTCAAAGGTTAACATCACACAAGGACAGAGAGCAGAACCACAGACACAAGTACTTTTTACATTTTTATTTGCGTCAGCTCCTGCGTTTAAGGATCTTATCTGATTTACGGATGGGCTTTAATCGCAATTCCACAAGCCATATAAAATAATAGAAACACATTTCTTTCAAAGTCATTATAAAATGCATTTTGTCTTCTTACACACGACCTTGTTTATCATAATGGTCCTCAAATGGCATATTCTAAATAAATGTGCATAATAATGGGCCATTTAGAATCCTTTCCCAGGATCTATTTATCTACAAAATGACATCAATCTTATAAACCAATTTGCAGTAATTAATGAGGACATTTTGATTTATGATCTATTATTTGATATATGTTATATTATTCTGTATATGTTATTTTTCAAAATGCCAGCTAAGTGTACAAGCTTTGTCTCAGAAACACTGCTCTGACTGCACTAATTATTTTTAGCCTTATGATGTAGATAACTGGGCCAACACATACAAAATTCACATTTGCCCGCTCTCCCTGCTGCAAGGTCCTTGGCTTGCAGGAGAGGTGTTAAGCTGAACCCATCTGCTGCTTGCCACAGAAGCATTAAGGGGCTTTGAGGACCCTTCATCAGATTGATTCCATTTGAAGAATCTCTAAGCTGCTGAATGCTAATAGAACTCTGTATAGACGTTTCACCTACAGCTAGTGACGTATTTATCTTCTGTGCTGCCCTAACCCACTAGATGCCCCTTCCTTGCCGCCATCCTTACTGCTGAGCGCAGCATACAACATCATGTCCCAGTGCAGTAAAAGGGCTGCCGTCCCCTCTATACCTGTTTGGCTAGGGCAACCTGCATACGGCTAAAGTGAACAATTAGGTATAGCCACGTTCCTTACCGAAAAACGAAATGTAGGCATGTCTTCTCAAATAATGAATATCATTCTCTGGTGATGGTTATGTTATCCTCTTAACAGTTAAGGCTTGGAAAATAGTGTGACCACTACATCGCAATCCTTATTCTCTGGACAGTGAATCAGAGGCATATTTCCATACCTGGCATGAGACAGACTTTACCTTAAAATACCGCTATTTAGACAGATACAATAGACAGATCCTCTCTACGCAATAACCTTAAGACAAATACCCAATGTTACGCTTATAATTGTTCTCCGAGCTGCAGCTTAACACATATCTCAGAATGATGACTAAATGCTTTCCCCCAGCACCCTGGAGTAATGTCGTTCATAGGTACATACTGGGGTTTAGCCTTTGGTTAGGCGAGTGCACTCCCCTGAGACGGCAGAAGCTCTCATTACCAGGTAGCTGGAGTTCAGGATAAGCCAGATCAATGCCAAGGTCAGGTAGCCAGAGTTCAAATACAGGAAAAACACAGATCAAATACACTATGGCAGGCACAGGTATGACCATCAGAGGGCAAGGTTTAGCGCTGGTGCGGCATGGGACCGTGGATCATGGAGGCCACCCCTGCTGGTGGGGAACCATGTAAGTGACAATCTTCTGGAAGTGTTATTACAGTAGGATTTCTGCGATCTGGCTCACGGCTCAGCACTTGGATGGAGTCTGCATGGTGGAACTGAGCTTTAAGGTGTTACTTATTTTGCTTTTTCAATACTTGTTTTAGCCATTCTTGTGGTTTGAGCATTGCTTGTCGTTCAGCACTTTGGGTTACAATAGTATCCGGCCACATTATTTAGAATACAATACTTACATGATGACCACTTGCATTATCAGAAGGGCCAGAGGTTTACATGTAATGTAAAGCAGTCCACTCGCAATATGTGAATGGTACACCACAGCCACCATATGGTACCAATTTCTGCACTGTATCTAGCGCAGTCTTATCATTTACACAATTCAAATAGCACATTTCCCTCTCAGATAGTATTTTCACTAATTTAGATGGTAAATGAAGAGGGTAATGAACGTTAGACATACAATGGAAGACCGCTGAATTTTTCATTTGATATCCAAGACTTTAGTTCTATGTTTAGGTGCCAAGTATAACCAGTATATCCAGTTTGGAAACATCCTTCAGAGCACCTGATTGTATAATTTATCCTAGGTGCAGAAAGACAGCAATGCTTACAACGAGACGTGACCTTTACAAAGGAACTCATCAAACAAGTACTATCCCATTATAAAATATAGAAATGACATGTTTAAAGCCGATTGAAGTTCCATCTCATGCTAATCAAATGCGGATGTACACAGCCTTATTAACCAACATTATGCCATCTGGTAAAGACTTCTCTACTAAGTGCTGCAATGGAAGCTTATGATAAAATGCTACAATGGGGTTTATTCACCAAAGGGAGATTTGTCAGCAACCCGCACGCCACTGTTCATTAAAAAGGGCCAACACAGGCAAGTGTCTCAAGCAAGAAGGGCTGAGCCAGCCCTGCATAATGAATAGTTCAATGAGTGAGGGGACTGAAAAAATCTCACTGATTTAAGCATACATTATACATGACCAGCCAAGATCTTCCTGAAGCAGAAGGTCACTTGGGTTGCCCCTTCATTATGTGTAGCTATGTCAAGGAGTTGAAACCACAACTCTCAATTTAGTGAAGCGATCTCAACGCTACTATATCTGTGTGATTTATATTCTCCACTGTATGTCAGGCCATTCTTTATCCCATGCTATTATAAATAAAGTACTTTCTAGTTAATATTGATAAATCTCTATATTTCTACAGTGTTAGCCAAAGAAAGAGAAAACGCAAACTTGGTAAAGACGATCCCTTTATTGACTAACCGACGTATAGTGGATTGCAAGCTTTTGAGACTATTTAGGTCTCTTCTTCATGCCTTTCTCTATTTGATATTGCTATGAGATTTATATATTAAAGCTTGGTTTGGAGTACTTACTCCTCGACTTCACCATGCATTATAAAGGGCCAAGGCATGTTGTTCCTGCATAATACATATTAAGCATGGCGAGATTTCATCTTAATTCATTACAAAGTCATGGAGTTGATACTGTTACCCCCCCCCAGCAAACTAGCACTATTTTAATTTATGTTTACATTTCTGAATACTGGAAAAAAAATGGTCAGACCAGATGGGCTGAATGGTACTGATCGTCTGTTAATTTCTATGTTTCTGTGCTACTATATCTGAGTTTTTTGTTTTCAAAGCTATTATGTCTCGGAGTACTTTCCAATCAATGCTACTAAGTGCTTCCTATTCACTGCGTTAGTACTTGACTATGCTGTTCATTATGAAATGACTTCTATTCCATAGAGGTTAAGTCAAGCAGAATACTGGCCATTTATTGTTTCTTCAAACAAGTAGGATGAGTCTTTTTGTTCAGGTGAGATGAAATGCCCAGAAATACCCGGAAGCCCCAAGGCCCGTTCTGATTGCTCTGACCAGGGAAACCACAGTCCCTGACACCCTTTTAAACCGTACTAACGTATACAATACATGTATATCTGGAATATATACTGTGTATCCACTTTGCCTGTATCCCAACAAAAGCAGCTAGCCTTTCACTAGCTGTTACATGAATTGTATGATTTTATGCCTGCCAGTTGTTCAAACCCTTAAGTGGAAGCTGTTCTGAAAACCAAAGAAGGAGGACTAAAGAGACGACGATGCAAGTTTATAACAGGGGAGTAATAAGTTATCTGGGCTCCATGTGTAACAATATATGTATGGATGTACAATGCAGTACCAATAAATTAAATCATTTTACACCTAGTGGCATCATTACACCTAGTTTTTAATCATACTACTTAGTAAAATGCAGGAGTTAGAATATGAGGCTTCCGTCCCGAGTCTTCGCCACCACCTTGACTCGTATATATATATATATATATATATATTCCTCTCCTCGGTTATGGAATGAATTTCAAAACCTAAAGAAATGTAGGATTTATAAACAAAAGAGTGACCTATATCCAGAACCAGTGAACCCAATTCAAAATATTTTCTTCAGGCTCAAAATATACGTTTAAATTATCTAGAGGTTTTTGTGGAACTCCTCATCACATGATGTTTCCGCGGTGCCTTTGCAGGAACAGTTAGTTTTGTTTCAATTCAAGAATTATTCCTTCTGCTTTTTTACCCCTAACTTCCTTTTTTTGTTCTCTTCTTCTTACTCAGACTTACATTCATTTTCATTATTGCTCAGTTTATAAGGCGTCATATTGTTGAAGGCTATAAATTATCACAAAGCCTATATGTACAGTATGTATCTAGCCACAGTCCCTATTTCCTTATATCTTCAGGTCTATATATACATCAAGGATTGGCGGGTTTTGGACATGGAAACCAGTATTTAATGTTTGCACATTGGATTTAATACATCTGTAGAATGTTGCAGTCTGTATACACTAACAAAGAAGGTGCGCTACTACGATGCAAGTATAATGATTTTATCGTAATCCATTAGAAACAGAAGCAAAAACATCACAAAGCAAATCAAAGCTAAGCCTCCTACCTGGAAGGTCAGTAATTGGGATGATTTTTTCTTTGCATTTGAAGAGATCCCATATATATTTCAGCCTTTTAATTATGCTCATTAATGTCTGTGACAATGAAACCACCCCTACATTCTGATTGTATTATGTGTGTTTTGGTATACAGTATAAGTGATATTCCTACATTTAATTATTGGAGTATGATAAAATATTTTTATATAGTATCTCATGCTAGGATAATATCTCATGCTAGGATAATAATAATGTTCATTTTTACCAATGTTTTTTGTAAGCCGGCCTTTCTAAATGTTTGTCGCTCTACAATTTTTGCTATCGGTCAGATCTCAAACTCTCCCAATAAGCATGCCTAATCGGGGGAGTCTATAGGGCTTAACCAGAATGAATCTATATGGACCTATGCACAGATTAGCCATAACACATGCTTAATATTGTGTAGGTCCCCCTTTTTCCACTAAAGCAGCCCTGACCCGTCGAGGCATGGACTCCACTAGATCTCTGAAGGTGAGCTATGGTATCTGGCACCAAGACATTAGCATCCTTGTGCCACGTGTTCTCCAGGTAAGTGACGTGATCCAGTTCCTATGCTCACATGCCCATTGTAGGCGCTTTCGGCAGTGGACAGGGGTCAGCATGGGTGCCCTGACACCGTGGCTACGCAGCCCCATACACAAAAAAACGGACCTATCTTCACTAAAGGGAGAGTTGAGAGGGGAGTTTGTGGAAGAGTTGTGTTTTAGCTCTTGACTTCATTATACATTATTAAGGTCCAACCATTGTGATCTTCTGCTACGAGAACAGCTTGGATGTTAGGTTAGGTAAAATAAATCAAGTTAGTTAAATCGCTGAGTTTTCTTCAA
This sequence comes from Spea multiplicata, assembly GCA_009364415.1. Taxonomy (NCBI): domain Eukaryota; kingdom Metazoa; phylum Chordata; class Amphibia; order Anura; family Pelobatidae; genus Spea; species Spea multiplicata. Next base: position 16,931 of record VKOC01023506.1, read on the forward strand.
AGTGTCCTCACCTATTGGAGTTTACATTATAAAAAGCCAGCTCAGTGTCATCCCTTCAAAATGAATAGTGAAGAGAGGGAGCTCTTACCAACTCTCCCCTTAGTGAATAACCCTCATAGCTTCTTTGTGCGCCACCAGATCATGTGCATCACCAGGAACAGAACCTTTAATTCAAGAACCATTGTGTCCTCTTTACTATGAGTTCAGAATTACAGGGCTTTCTGCTCCAGTAGTTACAGTGTTTTCTAAACTTGTCATCTTCTACTCCTATTATAGCGTGATTTCTCAGCTCTGCCATTTCGTAAATGAAGAAATAATGATAATTGCATTTATATGCTTCACGCTGTATTTGAAGTATATATAATTCTATACAGACAACAATATTAGCTTTAATAACCATATAATCTGGGGCAATAATCGATGAAATGCTAAAATGCCTTTGTGTAACTTCTGAAAATGGAATGTTAATTGTCTACATAATTCTTGGTTTGTTTGCTTGGCAACATAGCTATTCTTCAAATTTTGCCTTGCTTCCACTAATTACTTTTCAGGCGTATTGAGTAAATTGGTATAATCACATCAACATACCGAAGAAACAAATGCAAAATGACTGATTAAATTTTAATGCCGACGAAGTATCTCTTGTAAAACCCACTTGGGTCAGGGCTGCCGGTACGGAAATCTTATATGAAGCAGAATCTGATTATCGAGAAAGAAAATCAGATGCGATTCCCTGAAGCCTGCATTGTATTTATACGGCCGTTACAAGTGAAAACTACTTAAAAACGATCAGGTTCAGATTTTAATGCAATCACGCAGCGTTCGCTATCGCTTATACAAACATACATCCAATGGCTAATGACTCAGATTTTCACAGGACATCCTGGGTGGAAAAAGGCTATTTTGGGTTATTTGTGGTTGCTTTATTACCCTGCTTCATGTAATAGACAGAAAACCTGCCTTTGCATATTTAGCCAGTCATAATAATATTTACCAAACAAATGGAGATTTTTTTTTATTATTCCAATAAGAGATGTATACCGTAAGCACTGATATGTTGCGTAAACAGTTTTATGTCAAATACCAAAACTGAACTGAGTTTCAGACAACAGAAAGGTGAACGCCTTGAACACCAAAACCCCCTCCAGAGACAGGAGAAATAAAGTCATCGACAGCACTGACAATGTTAAGGGCTCACTACAACAAAAAATGAGGAGTTA
>VKOC01023507.1:0-16637 GCA_009364415.1 Spea multiplicata
ATGTAACCATAACTATGTATTAAAATGTAACCATAACTATGTATTAACATGTAACCATAACTATGTATTAACATGTAACCATAACTATGTAGAAACATGTAGCCATAACTATGTATAAACACGTAACCATAACTATCTATTAACATCTAGCCATAGCTATGTATAAACACGTAACAATAACTATGTATTAACAACTAACCATAACTATGTATAAACATGTAACCATAACTATGTATAAACATGTAACCATAACTATGTATAAACATGTAACCATAACTATGGGCTTTATACATGTAACGAAAAGAAAGGGACAATGCAAATATTCATTCTTTAATTAGATTTTATTCCCAAATCCAGACCTTGTTCACAGTTCATTTAATGCTACGGTTTACAGATTTAAACTTTGAGACTTGTGATGCAGTCAGTAACATAACTCAGAAACCTATTATTTTAGGTCAGCTGGATCACTGGTTCTGTTTTATGACATTCAGAATACCTGAAAAATCAAGTTTTAAAATGTCATAAAAAAGGGAAAAGGGCATACTGCAAAATCTTGCCCATAATACGCACTCATATATAATATACATGCTTAACACGGAACGTTAAAAAAATACATACATGCTATGTCCTCTTACATCGTACCAGGTAAGGATATTTAATAAAGTTGTTTGCTAAGAAGATATTTTTTTGCGTGACATTTCTAAGGATTTTTTTTACATCCCTCAATATGTTTTTTTTCTAGACATTAACGTATCATATTTAAGTCTACAATTATATTTACATTATTTAAGTTCCAGTAAATAGCTTTACGGTTGTGTCAACTCGCTGCGCTCTCACACTCCATTCCCCTAGCACCTCGTTTAAAATGACTAATAGGACCCATGCACACTTCTGCTGCGGGGCCTGGCTATGTAACAGATTGATAGCTATTTACATCTGGATGTAGGTTCTAAGACGGACTGAAAGTCCTTCAGTTCTACTCCAATAAGCCTTTAAAGGGGAACTCCTACAGAAATCTAAAATCCAGTGTTGTGTTCAGTATTGTAGGTTAGCAATGACAAAAACCTGTTTTTAGCGCTTTTGTCGAAATAAACTTCCTTCCCCTGCAGACCTGAAGGCGGCCATTGTTGTCAGTCATGTGATATTTTGGGTGCCTTTCCTTGTTTAAATACCGCACTGAGCTGATTCTTTATGGCAATGCTAATGAAGTCTGTTACTCTATAGACTTTCATTAGATTGTAAGTAGGACCTCCTCACCTGTTAGAACAGCCACATACAAATGGCTAAAAGGCAGCTCTCTGTGAACCTTTTAAACTGATACTAGCAATAAAAATGGTGGCAGTTTATGTTTGGAAGGTTTATGACACCGTTTGCTCTTGGGATTCAGGCTTGTAATCATCATCCTGTAGTAATGGGAATGCTGCAGGGGTTTGGGCTCTGGGAAGAGACGACCAAGGCCTAACCAAGAGTGCCACTTTGGTCAAGATTTAGATGTTAAAGGGGAAGCCTAATATGCCGTAGCATGGTACAATGCTGAGTGTTTTATTCTTACATGACATTGTATTTGGTCTAGATTAGATTGCAGACACATTATTTAGTTTGGGAGAAATCCCAATATAAGAACACCGTGGATAGGATTTCTGGATGCGACAGCTCCTGTGATTTAGCAGAATAACATTTGAAAACACAACCTATAGTACATGAGGTCAATGTTTATAAGGTTTTACTTTAGCTCTGAAAAATGACTATTCAAACTAAGTGAAATTCAACTGATGTCACAAAAAGCATACATTCTATTCTTGCTGCGTAACGTTAACGCAAGACTCCAGATGAAGCCAGCTATTGAGATAGTCTGGTAGTTCTTGCCATCGATATTAAAGGCTGCCAGCGTGCCACTGGCTTTTAATTTGCCTTTAGCTCTCTAACTTTTTTAGGACTCTTGGTGAGTTTCAAAAGCTGAGCGGTAAAATCAAACAATAAATAGAACAGTTGTGTGATTTGGTTACCTGCAGTGCGAAAGCATAGCATAAAAAGATCTATACATTATGCTAGTATAGGTCAAAGGAAAAATATGTGTAACATGACCTTGAAGTCTCTATATAAAGTTATCTTGCTGTGTTGCCCCAGGATTTATATGCAACATATATGTCTCTAATAGTCATGTGTTCCTAAATTTAGTTCTGTTTCCAATTTTTGCAATTTGCTTTGGAAAACGTGACTTAATTTTAACATACCTAAAGTCTTTGAGAGAACTATAACTTCATCTCTGTATTTTGGCTTCAAGCTAACTGGATTCCCACTCAGATCCATTCTCCAAATCTTTGTCCATTTGCTCAAAACAAATTCCAGATCCTGAAAAAAAAAACAACAACCAAAAAACAGGAAACCATTAAATGTTATCCCGACTGATAAACAAATGTGTGATAAATTAGTGGTAACTGTAACTAAACATATTAGAAGGTCACTAAAGCCTTCTTTAAATAAAAGTATACCTTTTATGTGCTTTTGACACCAAATTACCATCATGGATAACTATATATTAATATTTCATTGCATCCTGTATTTACATTATACCTCGAAACAAAATACAAATGTGGTTAATGAATGTGTTGTTGAAATACATTTACAGGATGATTAGATTGCACAGATTGTTACTAATACATCAGGATGCCCCTTTTTGGGAACTTATAGTGACGTTAGCAAGTTTTCTCCTTTCACGCAGAAATGTTTATTAGTGGCTGTGCCACTGACCCATTATCCAAAAGTTAAGAATATTTAGGTTATAAAATAAAGAAATAAAGAATTTACATTTTTTTTTAAACTAATATTTTTTAAAAATACTTGTTATGCTAATGCAGAGTTTTCATTTTCGATGACATTTTTGCTACTAGCTTTTGATACCCAAGACTCATCATATCTCATCGTAGCCTGTAGTATATTTTTCCACGTCCTCTTAATCATACACCTACCCCGCTCACCTGGACTTACATCACAATTTACACTGTTCAAGGTCTGCATATTATACAATCTTATATACTGACACATATTAAATATATTACATGAGTTTAATATCTGAACAGCTAGTTCACTAGTTAAGAAATGAGCGGGGAAACGTTTTCATTCAGCCAGTATCAGTCTTTTCATCTTGCGGTTCTTGTATGCGTGACATGCCCAGAAACTATCTTAAACAGCACTGTTTATTTTTGTGGATTGCAGATTAATAATGTTCATCAGAGAAAGGAGAAAATGATACATTGGAAAGAAATGCACAATTTGTCGAACTTGCGTTTGATAAATATATTGCCGCACTCAAGCATTTTTTTTGCTAAGGGCTACTCAGTTGATAAATGACCCAGAACATACCGGTCCCATTGAATGTTTATTTTAGAATACGCTAATCCTGCCGTGAAATATGACCACCTCTTGGATACGCTCTGGCTGCTTATTGCCTTCCTGTCTCTAATAAAGTGCTCTCACTTCTTGGCCTTTCAATAACTATTACTAGAGGGACCGAGCGCTCTTTTTTTAGGCAGTCTCTGTATGATAAATGATCATGTCAGTCCATCACTAAGAAGTTACCGTGAAGACTACATCAAAAGCCGTACACAGGGGAAGTAACACTGGCCATAGCCTTCTCCTTCGTTAACATTGCTCATTTATGAACCTGTATTTGAACAATGAGGTGTAATTCCTCTTGGAAATGTTTTGCTCAGATCCTTAGCAATGACTTCCGACAGTAATTTGTCACCCGTTTGACTGCTCGTCATAATCTCTGTGGGAAAAAAATCTATAGTTTGTATTCAAGTCCCTGTCTAAAACAGGAAAAAATCTAATCCATCTTTTTTGTTTGCGTTTTTGCAATAATCAATGGTGGGCAGAGGTTGAATACGTTATCAGTCATGATGAAGATGAAGCCATCTCAATTTCAGCTTCAGTATCTCGACAATGTTATGGATTTTAAATATTGACTGTTTCAACTTTTTTAGCTTCTTTATGTGCTTGACTAATGAACAAATAAAAACGATAATATAACAGATAATATAATATTGAAGGATGCTGCTACTTTGTTTAATAACATGTTTGTCTATTACACTGGCCACTTTATTAGGTACACCTGTTCAATTGCTTGTTAACACAAATAGCTAATCTGCTATCACATGGCAGCAACTCAATGCATTTAGGCATGTAGACGTGGTCAAGACAACTGCTGAAGTTCAAACCGAGCATCAGAATGGGGAAGAAAGGGGATTTAAGTCACTTTGAACGTGGCAGGTATCTCAGAAACTGCTGATCTACTGGGATTTCCACGCACAACCATCTCTAGGGTTTACAGAGAATGGTCCGAAAAAGAGAAAATATCCAGTGAGCAGCAGTTATGTGGACGAAAATGCCTTGTTGATGTCAGTGGAGAATGGGCAGAATCCCATATCTGAACACACAACATGCTGAACCTTGAAGCAGATGGGCTACAGCAGTGGCAGACTACACCGGGTGCCACTCCTGTCAGCTAAGAACGGGAAACTGAGGCTACAATTTGCACAGGCTCACCAAAATTTGACAATGGAAGACACTGGAAGAACGTTGCCTGGTCTGATGAGTCTCGATTCCAGCTGCGATATTCAGATTGCAGGGTCAGACTTTGGCGTAAACAACGTGAAAACATGGATCCATCCTACCTTGTATCAACAGTTCAGGATGGTGGTTTTGGTGGTGTAATGGTGTGGGGACAATTTCTTGGTACACTTTGGGTCCCTAAGTACCAATTGAGCATCGTTTAAACGTGCCAGCCTACCTAACTATTGTTACTGACTATCACAAATTGCCCCAAATCCAAGGAGAGCTGGGTAATGATCCCCTTCGGGCTCCCAGTATGAGGCAAAAAGTTTGGCTTGGCTTGCACATTTCATGCCGATGAATAAGAAGGGCCACTGCCTGACGTTCCTTACCTCTAGTTCAAATATATGATGTATGGGAAAAGAATCACTTAACCATAGAAGTTCATAGCTTCGTCATCATGGGAATCCAGAGCAAATCTTTATGTACCTCTCTTTATGTCCGTCTGATCCTTCCTACCTTTTCCTGGCGTCCTCATAACATCACTGTACTATACTTATATTATCCCATCCGATTACTAACTACAGTACGTCTAAATAAACTGACACTGGGAATGTCCAATATTTGTAATGTTCTTTTACAGAAGATTGACACAAGTTATAATCACATCTGCAATCATGGTAAATATTGACTGCATTGCAAGTTAATATAATTATTAAATATTATGATGTTACCTTAATTTCTTGAATTTGATTGTCTGTAGCCAAAAAATGGGTTATATTTTCCAACACTGCCAGCTCTTTCAGGTCATCAATATTGTTATTGCTGACATTCAGGACATAAAGTGACTTCTATTGGAAGAAATATAATTTTACCATTAAAACACATTACTCCAATAATATTCTCTAAAGCTGTCCAGTTTGTCATGGTGTGGGCCTACTATGGGCCTACTATGTTCCACAAGGTCTTATTAAAATAATGATACATTCTAGTTAAAATACATGGTAATTAATACTTAAGCTGATGAACCGGCTCAGAGCAGACAATGTACAGACAGATAGTGGACATTCGATCGTGTCAGCGTGACCACAATGTAGTATGGGAAATGTTATTTATGAAACTTGCGCAATGACTTTAGACTGTAAGCTAAAGCAGGCATGGCCTTTGTGTGTTCTGCTTGTAAACGTGTTATTATTCGATATCACCCTGTCTTGTACAGTGCTATTAAATATGTTAGTGCCAAATAATGAAGTATTATTAATATTAATAAAAGGATAATTAAGTTGGTGGGAACCAGTCCTAAACTGACATAAGTATATACTACAGTCCTTAATATATAGCCCTGAGTCACACAGACATATTATTCAGTCATATTTTTTTTATTGCTTACACGAAGGGAATGGAGACTTCTTGGGTCAAACAATAACCTTTCACCGGGTGGAAGGTGCTGATTTTCAATATGTAGTTCTCTCAGTTCTTCAAGGCCTTCTAATCCCTCAATAACTGTGAGGTAATTACCACCCAGATACCTTAAAAAGTTAATAACATATTTTAGGCAGAATAAACACTACAAGTACATAGAAAATTATATATAACGTTTGATATAGCCAGAAAAAACATCCACAGTACTCAAACAAGGAGGAGCTGGAGAAAATGCATTTGGACAATGTTCTGCTTCCAACTTTGTGGGAACAGTTTGGGGAAGACCCTTTTCTATTCAAGTATTACTGTGCCCCAGTGCACAAAGCAAGCTCCATAAAGAGATGGCTGGATGAGTTCAATGTGGGAAAGCTTAACTGTCCCGCTCAGAGCCCTGACCTCAACCCCATCAAACACCTTTGCAATGAACTGGAATGGAGATTGTGAGCCAGACCTTCTCATCCAACATCAGGGCCTGACCTCACAAATGCTCTACTGGCTGAATGGGCAAAACTTCCCACAGAAACACCCCAAAATCTAATGGAAAGCCTTCCCAGAAGTGTGGAAGCTGTTATAGCTGCAAAGGAGGACCAACTACTCATTACTGTCTATGTATTTAGAATGTTGGTATAATGGTCAGATGTCCCAATATTTGTTTCCATTTAGTGTATATGCAAAGGCCACTTTTAAAAACAGCAAGACGAAACTATCCACACATTTCAATGATAAATCAAGGCATATGCTGTCATTTCTCATAGAAACAAAATGTAACATACTTAAATCGACATTACCACGTTTTATATATAATATATACAGAGCATAAAATAATAAATTATTCCAATTTTACTGTACACCAAATGTAGAAATGGCCACCAGCAAAGACATTGCTTACAAGCTCCTGGGATTGTCCAGTCACGATTTAAGTTGATAATATACATGTTAACACAGCAACAAAAAACTTACAGTTTCTCAAGTCTTTTCAATCCGCTCAGGTTTTCTATGCAGGAAATACAGTTATTCTGCAGATACAAATGTGTCAGATTTGATGCAAATCCCAAATTTCTGATGTGAGTAATATGGTTATCATAAAGGTATAGTACTGTGAGATTTCTGCACATGGACAAATCTTCCTGGAGAAACAAAAAAAAGAATATGAAAATATATAAACATAATAATAATACATCTGTGTAAAATGTGTAAAAAAGATAAAAACATTTTTTATAAAAACAATTATTTCTTGGAAGGGTTTGGGCATTTAACAGTACTAGGAACGTGCTTCTAAAGCAATATTTGGTTCTAAAGGTGGTAAATTCAGCAGCGTCAGTGGAACAGCAACTTTAACTATAGTGTCTCCGGTCCCTCGAGGCATATAATGATTAAATGCGGCTTTAAATATAAGACTGCCTGTCTCATAAAACCATCTCCGAAAGACCCCCGGTAACTTCTGTAACCTTACAGAAATAACAGGAAAAATGCAGCTGACAGAGGTGAAGAAGCCAAGGTTAACAAAGCAATTACAGGCCGTAGAATCAAACTGTTACTGCCGAGGAGCCCAGGAGGACAGCTATCACCGTAATGCATTTGGAAGGCAGAGTGAAAGTTGAAGTGTCCCGGGAACAGAAGCCTGTGAAAGCTAAGAAGCCGCAATACTAGATCTATCGTCTAAATTCTAAATGTGGCAAAATTTAGTTATGTGCCGTATAGTCAAGTAGAAAACTAGAGTAGCGGCTTGTATATAAATTCAAATTTTTAAATTCAAGTGACTTTTTTGGCATCAGAGCCACTAAAAGACAAAGGGTTAAAGTTAAGTTTTATATATATATATATATACATACATACATATATATAATATATACACGAACTAAGCAACAATAACAATTTTAACAGTACACAGGATTGAGATGTTTACTGACTCCTGGTTGCCCAACCATGATGTGTCATGAGAAACAAAATGTGTCTACATACCTCAATTTGCATAAATATGTCATTTTTACATATACTCCCATTCTAAAGCACTGCAATATAAGAATTTATTATGAACTAAGAAAAATATCGATAAAACCCTTTTCAGCAAAATAAATAAATAAATAATAATAATCTAAAAAATAAAAACAGAACAGCCATGGAGTATTAAGATTACAAAAGTACCTACAATGTCATCAATATTTTTATTTGCGAAATTCAAGTGAGTTATTCTCTTGAGACGCTGTGCGAGAGTTTCCTCCTTGCGGTTCCTGAGATGATTGCTGCTTTTAGCGATTAGATCCACTGTCAGGCGAACCATAATTGATGTGGAGAAGCACCGCTAAATGGATCTGTTCATTATTTGTCCTGTTAAATGGTCAGATAAAAAAATGTTATGGCTAATAAAATAAATAAATACCAAGCAGTCATCTTCCGTAGTAATAACATCACCCCCCACTTACAATACACAATAACCAGCCTATATGTACTATTTTGTTTATGTACCCCACAATATATTTAAATGAAACAATATGAATGTTATCATGTTATTTGAGTTCAGGTGTACTAATAATAAAATGTGTGAAACTAATCTTCAAAAAATGGATTAGGAACAAAAAATCTGCATTGGGCTTCCAACGCGACATCAGTGAAAGGTGTGGAGTTCTGTCTGATGCCCATCATGTTCCCAAGTATTTGCCCCTTCCCGATTTCTTTTATTCTTGCTTACTTGTCACAATGAAATGTTTCAGGTCATCAAACAAAATCAACCAATAACCAAAATGTAATTGATAATTGGGTTCAATTCCACTAGACACTCATGCATGATACCTGCCAGCCCTGTTGGATCTAAACTTCAATTAAGCAGAGCCAGTGTCGCAATGCGAAGTTGGCTAAAAGGTCTCAAAGAGTAGCACATGATGCCACGATCTAAAGAAATACAAGAATAGGTGAGAAACAAAGTCATTGCCACCTATGAGTCTGAAAGGGGTTACAAACCCATTTCTAAGGCTCTGGGCTTTCAGCGAACCATGTCAAGAGACATTATCTACAAATGGAGACAACTTGGAACAGTTCTGAAACTTTCCCAGGGGTGGCCGGCCTACCAAAATACCACCAAGAGCGCATTGATAACTCATCCAGGAGGTCACAAAAGAACCAAATACTAACATGTAAAGAACTTCAGGCCTTGCTTGTTTCAGTTAAGGTCAGTGTTCTCGATTTCACAATAAGAGGCTGTGCAATAATGGCAACCATGGGAGCGTTTCAAGGTCAAAACCACTGCTGACCAAAAGAACACAAAGCCTTGTCTCTCATTTGCCAAAAACATCTTCATGACCAAAGCCTTTTGGGATAATATCTCTTGGACTGATGAGCCAAAATTGAAACCTTTTGAAAGACATGTATCCCGTTACATCTGGTGTAAAACTAACACAGCATTCCACATTAATAACATCATATCAACAGCCAAACATGGCGGTGGTAGTGTGCTGCTTCAACACCTGGAACCATGAACTCTGCTTCCTACCAGAAAATCCTGAAAAAAGTAATTTTCATTGTCCCTTTTCTATAGCCAATTGTAATGTTATTGTTCACTTTCCCAAACCCAAACCGATAATGTCACTCTCCCCACCCGGTTATTTGCCCTTTTAAAGATGCTGTTCCACTCACACAAAAAATGAATCCCATTCTCTAGTATGCTGAACCAAAAACCTGAGCAGATCTGCCACTTTCTTAATTTATTTTAAGGTTTAATCACATAAAAACAGCACAGAAAATGTAAGAAGCTTTTCAGGTTACATGATTAAATAATTATTTCTGGGAACGGTGTGGGCACCAGGAACTTCCAGTAAGTGGAAAGTGGAACAGCAGCTTTAGAGGGGATTGTCCTATATGTGTGTGTTTGTGTGTGTGTGTATATATATATATATATATATATATATATATATATATAATATATATATATATATATATATATATATAGGGGGCATCTGGATAGTCTGGGCACGCAGAGGATATTCCTCTCTATATAATGTATCGGTATTCGCAAACAAATAAATGCATCTCGGTGCTCACCTCCCCACGTAACCGGGCGCCCTGCAGACCCACCGGAGCCTCACCAGGTTTGTTTACATTACCCGGCACGCGGTTTGTTGCCAAGGAGACCGAGGGCTGAGTGCGCATGCTCATAGCTGAGACGGGACGTTAACTCTTTCTTGGCCGCGGTTCTTATCTATTATAGGCTGTAGGAAGGAGCCACAGCCGCCTAAACTAAGGTTGATCTTGATAAAAAGTGCCCGCATCCATCTTTCTCCCCAGAAGCCACCCGCTACTAGGAACTTAGAACGCCTGGGAGTCGCAGTGTCCGAACCGCAACACCAATGTTCATATAAATGGCTGACTCCATGACAAGGCTTTGGGCCGTGGAGCAATTACACAGGAAGGGCCCCGTCTCTGCGGTTCCCGCCTTCAGCAAGCACCTTTTTCCTATCTTTTCGGTGCTTTCTGCCTCACACACACATATATTATACATGTATACACATACATGCACACATATATGTTATATATACATACACACACATATATATATTTATATTATATTTATACACACACACACTCACATATAATATATACATACACACATATTATATATGTATACACACATGCATATATTATATATGTATACATACACACACACATATATATGCACACAAGCACATGTATGCACATACACACAAACATTTGTATATATACACATACACACATTTGTATACACATACGAACATATATATATATATACACGGATTATAATTATTATCTTTTATTCATATAGCGCAGCGCTTAATACAATACATATATTGAAGGGTTATGACAAGACGAGAATTGACAGACTGAGACAGACCGATACATTAGTTGGAGAGAGCCCTGCTCCCGAGCTTACAATCTTGAGGGAATGGGGTGACAAAGATAAGGCACAGAGAAAGGGTGAGATGTAGTGTGGTGGTTGTATCAGTGACAGGGAGGTTATGGTCCGGCTTTTTTGAGATGTTTCTTGACTGTTGGGAGGGAGGGTGAAGGTTCGGTGGAAGTAGATAACAGATATGGGGGCAGCTCGAATTAAATGTTTTAGCAAATGTTTGCAAGTTTGCTTGGGCTTCAGTAGTTGTTGGGAAGATATACACATATATACAAACATGTTTGTATACACATACATTCCAGCATACGCATATATATATATATATATATATATATGTATACGAATACACGTGTACGCAGTGACATCATATGGTGTTGTTGTATAGGACCACAAACCAAACACTGTAAGGGAGCGCTGAAGACTGATATGCAGCGTCAGAGACGAGATCTGCCCAGCACCGGGCGCTTCAGAGAACGGACATGGAGGACGCTAGCCCCGGGGCAATTGACCCATCAGTAAACTTTCCCAATAGGCCAGTCTGACTCTGGTACTTAATACCCCAACAGAAGAGAAGCAAAGAATGAATGAAACGTCCTTTCTAGAGCCTGCAATGTCCCTTTTACTGCATTCGCATTTGGTTCTCGTTGATCTCACTTATTCGACCTCTCAGATGGATGTAATGTTTAGTGCATGTTCTTCTAGTTAATAAATGGAGGCTAGCGATATATGAGCCCTAAGGGTAAAGCGATCCTATGCAAACAGACTACTTCTCAGTGGGAATGATAGATGAGCTGTATTACTGATAATGAGAACTATACCAACACGTTACTCGGCCTCGTTTACAACACGCCAAGTACAAAAGTAATATTGTTGCCGGATCATTTTTTATTGTGACAGTACAACAAAAAACGACGAGAAGCTGCGTCAGGAAAAAAGACAACACGGGGAGAAACGTTGTTTGCGGAGGTTTTAAGCCATTGATTCCGAGTACTAATATTTTTATAAATTGTTCTTTTTGCTTGGAAAGTCCAGGAAGGAGAAGTTTCCTCCCGTGTAATGAACACAAACCGAGCTGAGGACCAAGATGAAAGGCTTTAAACCAGATGTGAAAAGAACATTTCCAGTAAACCCTTCCCTAAGTTTTTTTTTGGAACAGGTTGCCCGTGAGGCTTCATTTTATTCTCCGAGAGTTTCTGGATCGGACTCCACAGCCCTAGGCACAAGCCACATGGGGCTAGAGTTTGATGATTGATACATGCCATTCATCAGGAGAATGCTTACAGTGAACTTACATTTCCCCATGGCATATTTTATTATTATTATTATGATCTGTAGAGATTGTTGGACGTTTACATGGCTTGATAAGGATGATGGCTGAGAGTGTTAGAAGTAAAAGTTGTACGCTTCTCTTAAAAGGTGGGTTTTCAGAGAGCTTTTGAAAGTTGCGCACAAGGGAGAAAGTCTGGCAGGACGGGGAAGGGAATTCCACAGAAGGGGTGCAGAATGGGAATAATGACGGTAGAAGAGAGATGCTGGTCACGAGAGGGGGCTATTTGGATAGGGGGGTTTTGACATAGGGGGTGTAGAGATGTTAAAGCCTCTGTAGGTCAGACTGGGAAGCCAATGGAGTGATAGACAGAGCGGAGCAGCAGATGAGGAACGGTGATAGAAAAAGATGAGTCTAACTGCAGTGTTAAGGAGGGATTGGAGCAGTGAAAGATGGGAGAGGCGACCAGGCAGTAGGGAGCTGCAATAATCCAGATGGGATATCACAAGGCAGCAGAAAGAAAAAGCCTGAATATAAGGAAAAAGTTTTACTAGTAAATATTAATTCACATTTTTTTCATATGAAATAAAAACTGAGAAAAATGCTTTTTTTGTTTTTATCCTTTAATTTGCCCCCTCCCCTGTTATGCATATCTGCCCTCCAGATATCCCTTATATGCCACTCTGCCCTCAGATATCCCTTATATGCCACTCTGCCCTCAGATATCCCTTATACCCCCTATATGCCACTCTGTCCCCAGATATGCCTTATACCCCCTATATGCCACTGCTGGCCCCCAGATATCTTATTACCCCCGATATCCACTCTTCCCCCATATATCCTTAATACCCCGCTATATGCCACTCGCCCCCAGATATAACTTATACCCCCTGTATGCCACCTGTCCCCGATATCCTTATACCCCCTAATATGCCTCTGCCCCCAGATTAACCTTATACCCCCTAATTGCCACTCTGCGCGCGCGAGAGAGTGCCTTATTACCGATCTAAATGGCCACTTCTGTCCCAGAATTATGCCTTATACCCCATATGCCACTCCGCCCTCCAATATCCCTTATACCCCTATATGCCTCTGTTCTCCCAGATATGCCTTATACCCCTATAAGCCACTCTCCCCCAGATATACCTTATTAACCCTCTGTATCCACTTCTGTCTGATTCCCAGATATCCTTATAACCCACCCCTATATGCCACTTGCCACCCAGATATACCTTATACCCCTATTATCCACTACTGCCCCCAGATATAACTTATACCCCCTATATGCCACTCTGCCCCAGATATGCCTTAACCCCATAATGCCACTTCTGCCCCAGATATGCCTAACCCTATATGCCACTCTCCCCGGATTTTATTTCTTAATACCCCTATTATCCACTCGTCCCAGATTGCTTATACCCCTATATCCCTCTCTGCCCCAGAATACCTTATACCCCCTATATGTCCACTCTGCCCCAGATATACCTTTACCCCCTGAATTGCCACTCTGTCCCGACATATCCCTTATATCCCCCTATAGCACTCTGTCCCAGATATGCCTTATACCCCTATATGCCACTGCTTGCCCCCAGAATATAACCTTATACCACCCCTATTTGCACTACTGCCCAGATATATCTTATAACCCCCTGTATTGCCACTCTTGTCCGCACATATCCCTTATACCCCCTAAATATTGCCACTCGGCCCCAGATATACCTATACCACCCTATACATGCCACTCTGCCCCCAGATATACCTTATAA
Organism: Spea multiplicata; assembly: GCA_009364415.1. NCBI lineage: Eukaryota > Metazoa > Chordata > Amphibia > Anura > Pelobatidae > Spea > Spea multiplicata. The sequence goes on from VKOC01023507.1 coordinate 13,886, forward strand.
GGATAAAGAAAGACAGAATAGCACCAGGCATGGGGCAAAGGAATGCAAATGAACTGTAAAAGGAGGCAGAGTAAGGGTTAACTGCTGAAACAAAGCATGCGCATCCCCAGGTAGCAATGCCTCAGCTAGAAGCCATATCATGGGCTATAGACGCAACGCAGACCAAAGGACTCTCATAGGACTCCTGCACTCGCGTATAATTCTACCATCTGCAAGACATCATTGTCGAGACGATCAGTTAGTAAAAGATGGTTTATATGCTGCACGTAGATCTCTGATAAGCAGAGTTTATTTGGACTGTGCCAAGAGTACGGTAGTGATATGCTTCAGTGTAATATTCTCATTTAGAGCTAAAAACATTTAGTGCTGAAAACGCTGTAATGTATTCTTTGGGGGTTAGGAGTCTCTGGCCATGTTATAAATCACTTCTATACTTACGGACTTGTAATCATGTCTGCATCGAGCTGTCAATATACAAATGTGTCTCCATTGTTCAGTTAAACAGAACATAGAAGGAGCAGTTTTTCCAACTACAGCATTTTCATATTTCCATATTTCTTGACCCCAATATATATTACTCATGTAATACATTCTGTGCAGAAGGGTGGTTAACACAGTCGGTACCCAACATTGAGCCTGCTATTGTCCACAAGTACCTTCAAATCTATTCTCAACATGAGCAGCTAGTAACCCAACCATAGGGGGTTTTCTCTACTCACATGTGCTTTTATCCAGTTGTGTATTTACATTGGGTGCTGCACTAGGCCAGTCCCAGGGCGCCTCCCCCACACATACATTTACAGCTGTCATCTGTATGACAGCATACCGCAGCAATCTGCTCAGAAGGACCTGTGTGCTGGATACCGCATACTATGACTAGACCCAGTCCTCCACAGGTTAAATATCCCAGTTGGGGAGATCAGAGATTCCATGTTACCAGCCCAGTAAGGCGATCTGTCCCTAATTTGGCATTACAGGGAGTTCTGTTTCCCAGACCTCTCAGCTGCTAATGTTATTGCATAGAAACATGCTATGGCGCAAGAATCTGATTGTAGATTTACGTATTCACAGCACTTTGAGGTTGTCTACCATTCTCTTAATCTTTCTGAAGTTTTATAGAGGATGGCTGAATACATGATCGAGAAGATTTCTCCCGCAGGTTCCTGCACCTATTCTGTAACTGTTGGTAATCAGATCGATAAATTTAATGAAAAGCTTTAAGAACTGGTCGATAATGCAGTTTACTGACCTGACGCAAAACAAAATAACTAAAGCCCAGAGAACAGAAACCTGACTGCATAAGTGAAGTTAGCCAAGTGCATCATTAAGGTGGCTCCGAAGCGTGTAACCTACCATGGATAACACTTGGTGAGTCTATGGTCCTTAGTATCTGGAGCCAAGTACACTTGCTCTACAATTGACACATTAACTTTAAAGAGTTAATTTCCAATGTGACCCTGGTCATTCTGCCTTTGTGTCTTCCAAACTCTTATTTTCAGGTGGGTACGGCAAAGGACATCATCCTAAAATAGCCCATAGCACCCTAACAGCGATTACAAAGAAAAACAGAAACGTAATGTTTTTACTAAAATATAAAAACATATTTTGTCAGAACCCATTAGATTGATGATCGTCTATCATTAACCATTTAAACATACAACCTCAGACATGAAGGAAATACAAAACAAAAAGCTAATGAAATAGACTAACATTTACCTTGTGTGTGATGTAACAGATCTGTGGTTCCTGACACGACAAACTCAGTCAGTATTAATTATTACAAAGGGTCTGTATATACGTAGAAGGTAGATAAAGCAATTCAACACGCGTGCCACAGAGAAACAGTTTAAAAGGTGAATTTATTAACCCAGGCAGCAATGATGTTTACAACATTTAATTATTTCTAGAAAGCTGCAATAAAATGTCGTATGAGGATAAACGGGGGAAAAAAAGTGCTGACTTGGTGGCATTTTAAAGCTTCTGCATAAAAGAAGCACCGTAAGGAAACAAAAAATGGGGGTGAAACCCAGACAAGAGGATATCCTCAGAGAGAGCGTAAGATTTACGCAGTGTTTATCTGATTAAACAGTTTATCTTTAATCACTTGGGACATCAATCCATGGATGGCTTCAATTGTGGTTTTGCAGCTGGAAAACAAAATGCACAAAGAATGTTACACGGAAACCAAGCATAGTTTACCGGATTCACGGTAAGTATATCTATATCTCTCATACATATACACATACAGGGCCGGACTGGGACTGAAAAGCAGCCCTGGAAAAATTTGGAGACCAGCCCCATATAGTTTATCTCACGGTGAAGCTCTTATACCCACACGCACCCCTTATACATACCCGAGTCACACTATGTGCCATTCTTTTTATCTCATTATTTGTATTAAAATGCCACAAAGCAAAAGTGTTAAAAGGCCCTAATAAATTAAATACATTACACAGAATGGGATCAAAACATTTACTACTGCGAACATTTTTAGATGAAAGAGTTCCATTTTATTCAGTGGAACAAAACACTGATCACATTATTCTTCACGATATTCTGGTAAGAAACTTTTATTTCTTTATTAATTCATGTAGACTATTTTTTCCATATTTAATAAAAGCTATGATTGAGACATGTTTGGTTTTTATTTCCTTTCATTTGACAACCTACCCCCGAGTTATGCACCTCTGCCCCCAGGTTTGCCACACTGCCCCCCTGATATGCCTTCTAACCCCCTATATGCCACTCTGCC
>VKOC01023510.1:0-37532 GCA_009364415.1 Spea multiplicata
CACTCTACCCATCTGAAGAAGCCAAATGGCGAAACATATTAGAGTATCTGTCGTGAATATTTTTAACATTGTATAACTTGTTTTTCTGTTGTAAATAAAAATTGAAGTGCTTCTACATGCAGCGATAATTCAGCGCAACTCCCCGTCCACAGTCTCCTTTTGATGACACGGATCGGCTGCTTATAGCCTGTACACACTAATAAGTAGATGATATTTTATTTACCTATGCATTACTAATAAAGAAAAGTTTAAGAGTTAAAATCACAGAAACATCTAACCCACGTGTAAAATCCCATCCATGGGTCTATCCAACACATGCAACCTACATTAAGAAATAAAGTTCCCATGTTAAGGAGGCGGTGAGGTGCCCAGCAGGGTCACATGACATGTCTTACTTGACCTGAAGAAAAGGGCTCCTCAACATGTAAGAGAGAGGACAAAGGGAGAAAGCCGTGTGAGCTCTACTGTTGATGGGTAAGAGAGTGAATGTGTGTGAGTGAGAGTGTGTGTTAGAGTATGGTATTAGCATGAGTGTGTGAATGTATAGCGTTGGCATGTGTGTGTGTGTGTGTTACACCAATACACACACTCTGACACCAAACTGTTAGGATGAGTGTTTTAGAATATGTATATTGTTGTATGGTGCAAGAGTGTATGTCTTAGGATGAGGTAGTGTCTTCTGAAGGCACATCTAACTCTGGGATCATGTGTTTGCAAAATACTTTCTGATATTAGATTCCCTTCATGCCAGTCCATTTCCCTTCCTGTTATGATTGGCATTTCATTCAATACGCTGTGAATCTCCCGAAGTAGGACAAGCAAACAAAATAGCACTCCAGAAAACTACCAAAATTCTTATGAATCACCACATTTACATGGGTTTGTTATTGTATTTTACTCATTAGCTGAAGCTCTGAAGATTTATAAACCTGTATTTTTGTGTCTCTGTTAACAAGATTAGTTAGTATCTGTAGCCACATAGCGTTCAGTAATATATATACGAAAATATATTCACAATATCTAGTGACAATGTGTGAAACAGACAGAAATTATGGAAATTTTGTGTGTGACCTCAGTTTTTTATTGTTACAGACTTTTGCTTGGCTCTGTGTATGCAATAAATCAATAGATGTAATTTCAATGGCCTTTAAAGTACCGTATGCTCAATTATACCTCTACAGAAAAATGTAACAATGACTTTGCTAAATCTATTTTGTTGGGGTTTTTTTGTACAAAACAGACAAGTGATGGCCTCTCAAACCTTTATTCATTTTTTTTTGAGAATTAAGTTCTTTAGAATAGAAATTTCACATAGAAATACATGTATTATAACCATGCTAAGTAATTGTATGGTTCCTTTTCAGAAAAAGAAGAAAACAAGGCTACTTTTACAGGTTTGCAATCCAATTTATGCATGATTGTATTTGAGGATATAATCCAGTAAGGTTGGTTATAAAATTGAAAGATTTAGAAACAGACTGAAGTATCATGCTGTACACGCAAATGTTATTTGAACTGTATTTCCATTAAAAAAAAAATAATATGCATACTTTTTTTTAGATTTCAGCGCTGCTATAGATCCTATGGAAGGTATTGTATATGACACTGCTTTGGAACTCTGATGGGTCCCCCCAAAAGTAGTACATGTCTGGTGGTCCCTTGCCTTTCCAGTGTCTGAATTACAGATGATATGTTTATAACACCCTTTTTTAACAGACTGCACACTTTTTAAACCTAGTACTGCCCTACCTGTCAATATCCTTCACCCAATAGCATAGCGGATTGTGGGAGGTATACAGTATGCTGTGCACAATACCTCCTCAAAGAGTAACCATTAGTTTTAACTCCTTCTCAGACCGTAATATGGGGAGGCAAGGGTGGGCATTCTAGGTTTATTTCTGATATTTTACCCCCTTCATTCCTCTAACCAGAGTTCTTTTCTAGGTTAATAGGTGGTCCAGGGAAACAACGTTCATTTATATATTTATTCATTCATGTTTTTTAAACGTTAAAGATGCCTTGTACCTCCTACTCTTTTGAGGAGACAATGTGGATTTTGAAAGTTTTTAGACTCATTCCAACTCAGCTTTAAAACTTGCAATCAATGAATCTCGGAGTTCCTGTTCTTCAACTTGTATAAACTTTAACATGTTGTATAGTTTGTCAACTGTAAACAAGAGTTTTCAGTGAGAAATAATTCAGTTGGGCTGCCAACTTAAATACATTCGAGTAATGAATCAATAAATAATAATAGACTGGAAAAAGAAAAACACATTGACCCATGATGAAAAGAGAAAAACGTTACACTGGCAGAGAAATAATATATGAGGTCATATGTTGGTGGGAGGGTAATGATGTGAGATGTTAGGCATATGTAGAGGGCAATTTGTATATCATATTAATGAATAATGAAAAACCAAAAGGGAACATAAGTAAGGATTAAATTGATGGGTACATTACAAGCTTTCAAGACAAATTAGGTCTTGCCCACTCCAAAGTCCAGATCACGTAAATATACAACTTTCTGCCTTATAGAAATATGTGAATATATTTTCCTTAACTTCAGCACCACTGGGTAGTACTTGAAACTATTTGATAAATTGTGTTTCCTAGGGCAGCACTCGACTCTAAAAGACTTGGGGTGCAGAGAACAATTTGACCTTTAAATAGACTATAGATGAACATTCCTCTCATTCTGTTAATGTGTTCTCTACATTATAAGGAAGATACATCATTTTGGATGTATGCACATCGGTGCATAGGTGTTACATATTTTAGGAACAATCAGGCTACGGAATGTTGATTCAAATATAAAGCCAGCGCATACGTTGACATAAATGAACACTTTGCTGCACAAACTAAGCTATTGATCCAAAATTACACTTGGCAAGCAATTTGTCAGTTATATTACATGATACCAGGAAGCAATTGCATTGAAATATTTAGGTAATATCTTCAAGCTTATTATGCTCTGTATGAGATGTGGAACATGACACTTTAAAGAATTCTCTCCAAAAAGCTTCAGGGAATGGTTGTAGCACTTTTTCTATATAAGCACGATTAAGAGGTGCTAAATAACCAATGCATGAATCAATTCTACACTCGTCTAGGACTTCTGAACTGCTATCAATTATAATAGCATTCGCTCAACAGATGTGATCACTTTGTTAGATGTCATATACTATACCAAACCATATAGCATTTTAGCACTTATTCTTATTTAATGATGCAATATATAAATGCATGGTACTTCCCTCTAGAATGCAAGTGATAACATAAATATATTATGTAGTTAACTTTTATGGTGCCAATAAATGTTGCTCTCATAGGTTTTTTTTTTCTAAATGATTACGGCTTTAAATTCTGATGCTCATTGGTGCCCAGGTATTTATGTGTGGAGCTCATCTTAGAAATTAACTTATATAAGTGCACTATTATATACAATTTCTTCAGCAAACATAGCGACTGTTACAAATTTATCTCAATTTCTGTTGGTCGGTGGGAATGTGCAACATCATTGTCAAGTTGTGTTGGAACATCATTGTACAAGTCAAGTTACAGAGATACACTGCGTGGTTCTTGATGAAAAGAAAGGATCCCTGGGAGGTACAGAAAATAATTTAAACCCTTAAAACTTCATGCTTGGTCAGTCCATCACCTTTACCCTCAGCTTCTTAAGCAAGGCAGTAGTCGTCTTGGAGGTGTGTTTGGGGTCGTTATCATGTTGGAATGCTGCCCTGCGGCCCAGTCTCCGAAAGGGAGGGGATTATGCTCTGCTTCAGTATTTCACAGTACATGTTGGCATTCATGGTTCCCTCAATGAACTGTAGCTCCTCAGTGCCGGCAGCACTCATGCAGGCCCAGACCATGACACTCCCGCCACCATGCTTCACTGTGGGCAAGACACATCTGTCTTTGTACTCCTCACCTGGTTGCAGCCACACAGGCTTGACACCATCTGAACCAAATAAGGTTTTCTTGGTCTCATCGAACCACAGGACATGGTTCCAGTAATCCATGTCCTTAGTCTGCTTGTCTTCAGCAAACTGTCTGTTGGCTTTCTTGTGCATCATCTATAGAAGAGGTTTCCTTCTGGGACGACAGCCATGCAGACCAATTCTATGCAGTGTGTGGCATATGGTCTGAGCAGTGACAGGTTCAACCTCTGCAGCAATGCTGGCAGCACTCATACGTCTATTTCCCAAAGACAACCTCTGGATATGACGCTGAGCACATGCACTCAACTTCTTTGGTCAACCATGGCGAGGCCTGTTCTGAGTGGAACCTGTCCTGGGAAACCGCTGTATGGTTAATCTTCTTCTAGCCTAGGCCATATTTATGTAGAGCAAAAACTTTTTTTTTTCAAATCCTCAGAGAGTTCTTTGCCATGAGGTGCCATGTCGAACTTCCAGTGACCAGTATAGGAGAGTGTGAGAGCGATAACGCCAAATTTAACACATCTGCTCCCCATTCACACCTGAGACCTTGTAACACGAATGAGTCACATGACACCGGGGAGGGAAAATGGCTAATTTCCACTTAGGGGTGCACTCACTTTGTTGCCAAGGTTTAGACATTAATGGCTGTGTGTTGAATTATTTTGAGGGGACAGCAAATTTACACTGTTATACAGGCTGTACACTCACTACTTTACAGCGTGTCATTTCTTCAGTGTTGTCACATGAAAAGATATAATAAAATAGCTACAAAAATGTGAGGGGTGTACTCACTTTTGTGAGACACTGTATATATTTTAAATATATAATAAAAAAATAATAAGAATTAAAACAAAATTGCTGTGATCAGCGATTCCTAGTGCAGGGGTCTGCCTTGCTGGTGGTATCATTTATCCTGGACTATACATCTAAAATGGCATCGAAATAAAGCTCTATGTGTCCTTGAAAAAAACAATCTATAATTTGTGTGGGTGCATGAAAAATTAAAAAGGGGAATCATGATTAAGAAAACATAGGAGTATGTACCCTTGTACTGCCCTACCATGTATGTAGGGAGCTACAGCAGCAAATGTTATATAAGTTCAAATGTATTGGAACTATTAACATCAATGTTATATTGTATCGTTTTTCCAGTTCTTAGCAGTGTTTTCTGCATCTTAGCTCATTTATTAAGAAACATTATTCATCTCACATGCACTTATCCATTTAATAGAGGACTTTGTTGTTTGTTCTAGAACAATATGCTGAGCTCTGCGTGCTGTTTTTTTTAAGCATTATGAAACCAAAATGCTGCAGACTTAACCATTTCACACCCAGTGGCAGATGCTGTATTACACTTTAGAAACAAAGTGTTTGGAAAGCCACATTACTGTGTGGAAACCTGGAACCACCTTGTAAATACAACCCCTTTTAAGTGGAGTTGAAGGGTGAATTACTGCTGTCATTAAACATTATGGTGAAATAAAAGACGTGATTTGTACACTGGCCTGTCACTTCAAAATGCACAGAATATGTGGATCAATATCCTCAATCATCCGTCGCAGACAGGTCATAAAGGAAGAAGAAGAGAATAAAGGAAAGTAAACAATGAATTGTGGGAAGAGAAAAAGGCAAGATATGCAGAGATAGCAATCTGAAGAAAGAGGAAGCTGTCAAAGGACACAGTGGCCTTCATTACAAATTTCAAAGACATAGGATTCCAAGATAAATACTTTTTTTATCTATAAAGTTAGAAAAGAAAATGTGAACAATGCTTTAAGTTCTATTGCGAGGGTAGAGACTATAAAGGTCCATCTTGCCTTTTGAATTACCATCTTGAAATTAACTTTTACTTCAAGAGACCATGCTATGAGTTGTAGAACCATAAAGATCCAATATATTGGGATAGATATACTGGTAATATTAGTAGGTGAACAGTAAGCAGTGTTTTATTCCAACCTGATCTAATAAACGTGCAAAACGGATTTTGCAGGCAACCATGCCTTTGTAGGTTTCAACATTCATCTTGTGGGAATCCACCCTTTTAATACTTTGAATGCCATAGGTTGCGGCACATTTTTCCCTTTCGTATGTTGTTACCGAGGCAGACCTATATTTATATTGTAGCAGATCTAAGTATCCTGGCTGGATATACCTGCTTAAGTCAGTCTCCCCGCACCATCCACTTAGCCTCTCGCTGGTTCCTGGTCGATACCAGAATATCAGCCGCTGAAGTTGATATACAGTCTACCCCCAAGAACATTAGTCGAGACAGAATGCTTGAGGCTCAAATAGGAACTACCAACTTTATTAGAGGACATGCACACACATATATATATATACCAAACCCTACCCCTGGACAAAAAGGGAACAACTGTATAAGTCCCATGAGAAACTTCCATCAGCAAAGAAGCAAAGGCTTCACAGGACAAAGTTTTCACACTCCAAGACAACAATAGCACAATAGAGTTGTAGACAATAGTTTGTCTAGATTGTACAGGAACTGATTGTTCTCTCATACCAGGGAAAGATCATCTCAGTGGCCTACTGACAGTAAATACCAACAACAGATGATGCCAGGAGATCTGTACAATAAAAAATCCCCTTTTCAAAACAAGGGTACATCAACTTTGTATTTGAGATCCACAGTCTTTAGAGTCTCTAGTAATTTGGAAAATGTGGCACTCTACACCAGGTGGAGAAGTAGTCCTCCCCATATACAAAACCTCTTTCAGGGCCAGGCCCCCACGTTTTCCAGGAGCACAGGGCACAGAGGCTTCTGTGACATATTTATTTTACAGGATAATATATTAATAGATACATGGTTCGTGGAAAACTGTGCAAGCTGTCACATGAAATCATGAATGTATTTCCTCAGAAATGCCAAGACATAGAGTAACACTAAGAGTAATGAAATGTAAGGTCGCCACCACCTTAATACATTTACCCAATGCACATGGTCATACATACATAAAGATTGCACATGCAGCCCATATAAGTGGCAGCACTCATTATTTATTGATTTATTTAGCACCATCATATTCAGATCTGCTTCTAGACCAAGTGGCACTTGAAGCAAGAATATTTTCTTGCACCCCCCCCATTCTTTTACATAGATAGCAATATTTGTAAGGCATAGCAGGATCAAGCAATAAAGAAGCCATCCAGCATAGAGTGCACTGCAACAAGGACAATGGGTGGTCCCTAAACCCAATGAAAACAATTCATTTTGAGCCCGTACATGTATGGGCTTTGTCATTAAGGGGTTAAAAATTATGCATGTACCCATTTGGGCCCATAGCTTCCACAAAACATGCCAAACCTATGCATGTGCGGCCATCAATTAGTGCCATTGAAATTAAAGAATACCAAATTTAAAAATATTTTAAATTGCAAAGAAATACGCACACCTTTTAATTGCCCTACTGCTGCCAACATAAATGAAAATTCTAGGTGTATCCAAAATCAGGTTAGATTTATGAATATAATTTGGGTTTGTATTTCTCATTTGCACTAGCTGTGTATTATATATATAATTTATAAGCTGTAAAACTCCTTAACAATGTGTTTTTCACCCAAAATATTTCACTTTCCAACTTCATATTAATAGCTCAGGCTTAACTGATTTATAGGTTTCACAGTGCAACAATGTATCAAGTCTAAGACTAAGACTGGTCCTGCTTGCAAGGACATAATAGTTTGTTGGTATCATCAACAGAGTTTTCATGTTCGTAAAACCTACTTTTTCTACATTGAAAGCAGCATTTAATTATCTTACACAAAAGATTGTGTTTTGCGGTCAAATTCACTATCCTTAGCATAAAATTTAAATCAATAGAGCTTTAAAGACACCTTTTAAATTTAAAGTAGGTAAAATGAAGCTCCTCATGCCGGCCGAAAAGCTTAACATTTTTATTATGCTAATAGTTCTAAAGTATATCTTCATCACCGTATGCTTAGCATCCAACAGGCTGAGTGCACTGCTTGTACTGCATTATCAATAATGTTTACTGGTATAGCAAGGTTTTTAGACTATGCATGGATACTGCCTTCTCTAGAAGAAAAAACATCTCTTTGAGAAAGTGAATGTATTAATTGAGTTCTTGAGAGCTTTAATGGTGACTAGCTGCATGGGACCAAGAAGTATGACCATTAACACAGCCAGGAAAATTGGCAGATTAACTGCTTTAACTATTTACACATTTAAGAGACACTGAAAATCATACCACTTTCCAACAAATATTGCCCTTAGAAAGAAGGGCTTTAGCACTGTGAGTGGATGAAATGTTTGCCGGCTAATCTAATAGCAGAGAATTATAGTAATGTGCTATTATCTATGAGACATGATATTCAGATATTGAAGGGCCTAGCGGTATCTTGGCTTGGCCGAATAAATTTGGCCAGTGCCTTTTTGGTACCATAATTAACATACTTATTTTGAGCCATCCGTTTGAAGATTATATCACAATTTCAGAAGCTTCTTATGATATAATATATATATGTATATGGGACGATGGAAGGCATCCTGTAAAAATCTAGTTAGAAACCACGAGAGGTGTGGCCAGTCTGTCACGGATATCATCTTGAAACACGATCATACAATGTATACACATTTTTTGAAATGGGTTAACGGGACTGTTGAACGACCCAACTGGCAGCTGCTGGAAAAGAAGTCCATACCCAAAATTGCTCCATATAATTGGATTAATTTGGATCAGATTAAATTTACCCAAATAGACAACCCAATCGTTTGGGATGTTTTACTCTCCCTTGAAAAACAAAAAACCATTGAAACTATTCGATTTTATATAACGAACGTACATGTAAATAAAGGGCAGGAGCATAATATTCAAGAAATCCCACAAATCGTATCAAGCGGTGAAATATGCTTCTTTACATTTAATTTTACCTTCAGCTGAATCTTATCAAAATTATAAACATGGGCTCACGCACAGAAATAGAAAACTTACACTACCCTAGGCGGGCGTCTGCTTGGAGGGGGCGCCGGCAGCCTGCAGCCACGGTCATTCAGTAAATTATGTTTTGCCTAGGGTGGCAAAAATCCTTGCACCAGCCCTGGGTTAACCCAAATATTATATTTATGCCAGCAAACTGCTTACCTGTTTAATATACAATACTATTAATTTACACCTATAATTTAACATTTATGATTATTATTATTAATTTCACACTTTGCAGCATTAAAATATAGTTACCTTTTCTTTGGGCCTTCTGGAGAGAGAGATTTGTTTTCATAGCCTGATTTAAATTAACCCAGATTTAAAAGATTTGTGTTAATCCTTTGATGAGTATCTTGATCAACTTTACAGATATAGCAACATTTACACAAAGCTAGGGCCTTCATTGTAACCAAACACAAGTTCTAAAGGGCATCTCCAAGGACAAAGAATTCAATTAAGAGTTGCCAACTGTAATATGGTGTCTAGGTTCCTCAAGCATAACATAGCTATTTTTTAGGATGTCCCATATCGTACCTCATCAAAGTGTCTATAACAATTACAATTACTATAGTGAATTAGTGATTTTGTCATTGAAACCACCAGTGATGGTGAATAATAATGATCTTGAGATGCAGCAAGGGATGGACACCAAATAGAAATGTCGTCTTTTAATCCAAGCCATTTGAACTCTCTACTATTAAAATACCCTGCGGTGAAAACAATAAAAGTCATCTATCACTGCATGACAGTCCAATCTTTCCGTGGATGAGTTAAATTTCGCTCAATCTTTTTTAAGACAGATACAATGTAAGACGCAGTGGGTCTGGCTACTATACCAATAAAATACAAAATAGATTAAATGTAATTTTTGCTTCTAAAGCTCCATACTGCAGGTAGAAAAATTATGATATATATAGACATATATAACCTGAAAATTGCAAAATTCTTTCTGTATTTTGACTCATTTATTTGCCTACTATGCATTTTATTTAGTGCATCCAATTCTATGTATTTGGAATAAAGTAAAATATAGCTGCTATTGGGAAAATAATACCGTATTTGCTCGATTATAAAATGACCCTGATTATAAGATGACAACCCCAAAATCTAGGAAAAAAAGGAAAAGCCTGAATATAAGACTACCCTATAAGAAAAAAGATTTACTAGTAAACATTTATTCACATGTAAACAAATTTCATATTTAATAAAACTATGATTGAGAAAATGCATTTTTGTTTTTATTTCCTTTTATTTGCAACCTGCCCCAGGTTATGCACATCTGCCCCCCAGAAATGCCTTGTACCCCCTTCTATGCCACTCTACCCCCCATACTCAGATTCCTTGGTGTCTAGCCAGGCAGCCTGTGCAGGTCTGTGTGATACGTGCAGACAACCTCCACTGCTGCTGCTGCCACTTTGGCCGGGGCTTCTATGTAAGAGCACTGGAAGGTCATGTGACGCCAGCGCTCCATCATACAAGCCCCGAAAACAGCGGAGGATGTCTGCGCACATCACACAGACCTCCGCCGGCTGCCAGAGAGAAGGATCCAGGTCCCTTGCAGCGCTGCGGGGGATCTGGATCTTAGTCTTTTAGTCAGACCTCTATTTGAGGTCTGATTAGAAGACGACCTCGAATATAAGCAGGATGTATTTGTTCTGAAAAAACTTGTCTTATAATCGAGCAAATACGGTAATTTTAAATTTATTATTCATTAAAGAATAATAAATGTAAATAAGGAAAGTAAAAAAATCTCTTCAGAATGCCCTTGTTTATTATTTTCCATGTAATATAACTGGTTATTTTTCCATTAACATTTTTCCATTTTGCAGCTTTTTAAAGCAAGATTGCCCACCTAATACATTTACTGATGTGGAGATTTGCTGAGAGGTTGGTAGATAAATGCAACAGTCTCCCTGCAGAAGTGGTAAATGAAACATGGATGAGATAGACATAAAGCTATCCTGAACCTAAGACGAGAATAAGGTCTAAATAGTTCTTATCTGCCATCAATAATGTGCTTCTATGGTTCTAATACAGCAGGCACATGGTTCCTGAGCTCAGTCAAACCCCGCTGCCAGGCATCTGTCCATGCCCAGGTACAGGTTTTGGGAAGTCATATCTTTGCTTCCAATGAATTTCTTCTAGCAGCTAGGTAAGGATCCAATCCTGTAGGGGCTCCTCTGTGCCACTGGCGAGTTGATCTGCTAGGCAAGCTAGTGTGCCAAGGCATGGGTGAGGAAGAGTCAGGCAGCCTACATAAATGCTCTGCAAGCACAAAGATCTGATAGAATGTAAACATATATATCTATATATAATAGATTTCTTGTATGTTAAAACATTTGTGTACCTGCGTGGGTTTCAACAGAATACACAGCAATGCATATTTTGTCATATCAATGGTTAAAGGAAGTTTCCCATTGTGTCAAATTTTATTTTTTAACTAATAAAATATCGAATCCACCATACAATTATCTATAACAAACTACAGTATTACTTTGCTGGGGTACGTCTTTGGTTCATTGTCAAACATTCTGGATGGAAATTTAGAAGTAAGTTAAAAAAAAAGGACGAAGAAGACAAGAGAGGGGAAGACAGCAGCTTCTATTACAAGTGAGCAGTTCCCAGTGCTCCAGAAAAAGACCAAGGTAAATGTAATTGAATGGATATGGACAGTTGCAAATGAAAACAATAAATATTTAATACTAGGTTCTTACGCAAACTTCAAATTAATACATTGTTACAAATGAACATTCTTATGTATTTTTATTAAATATTTATCGTTTTTATTTGCAACTGCCCATATCCAAGATTGTTAGCGTTCACACCAATTAAATACATTTTCATTGCTGAATAGTGCGATAAAGAGTAAATACCTCAAATTTGTAAGCTTGCGAGCAGGGCTCTCTCCACCTAATGTATCGGTTTGTTTTAGTCTGGCAAATCTAGTCTTGTCATACCCCTTGAATATATGTATTATTATTATCTTTCATTTATAAAGCACCAACAAATTACACAGCGCTTAATACAATACATATATTGTCTGAAGTGCTACGTATAAATACAAGATAATAATAATAATAATACAAACACAACATACCTTGGAGTGGTAAGACACAGAATTCTCAGGACCCCCTGCAAACTTTAAGGCGGCCTGCCCTTCAAGGTGCCATCCTCCTCATTTAAGTGTTGAATGGAGGAAGCAGATGCATACACAGACACTTCTAGCTCTTTCATTATGTAATGCATGTTTGGCTTTGAGATAGCGAGCCCTGAGATGTAACTATATCTGTATATCAAATTGCACCGCTTTTAACAGAGGCACCCCATCCTATGCTTGAGGGTAACAAGTCTATTACATACCACCTAAGTGTTATCTTAAAATGAATATTGTGCATGACTGAGCAATGTTGTTGGTTTAGTGCCAGTAATTGAATTATACTACATTCCATGAAAATGTTTTCTATAAAAGTTTTGTTTAAATATATTCTATTACATACGGGATAAGCTAATATAAATATCATAGCCATGTTTATTGTTACTGACAGTAGCGATTATCTAACTGGTGAAATATGTAAAAAAAATGAAAAAATAAAAAATCTTGTTTTTTCTTCCTTTTATCAGAGCATAAATTATGCCTAGGGGATTATAATGAATTAATACAAAGTTCTTGCTCAAGTTACTATACAGATGAACTATAGTTGTATAACAAGTTGTTCACCAATAGCTGTGCTCAATTGCTTTTATTTTAATGTCTGGTTTTATGGAAAATGTGTTCACCAGAAGAACCACTGGAACTGCACCAGGCTCCCATAATTCAGATATTTTAAAATGCCTCAGATTTAATTCATCCCTATAATGATCTCTGACCATTTTGCATTGGGTATTGCTAGAGGCACACAAATACCATTATATTTTATTATAATTTCATGGGTAAAGGATGTTATCGTATTGCTGTTTATGCAGGTCTAGTGTCCTAGATACTATGCTAACAAAGAGAAAATGTTGTTGTGCTTATGACATATATAATAACATGATCTTTACTGGCTGATTGAAAGGCTCTCCGAATAATACAAATTCTTGTAAGGACTGCCATTTGGTCTAGGACTTGTTAGATTTTTAAAATAAAATTTGATAATTTCTAAAATTCCATGTTACTCTGTTGCTTAGAAACTTATGCAATTGCATGCTCTCTGGACATTAGTGTGATAAGTGCCTTGATCTCATGTGTTTGCCATTTACAAAAAATGTATTTCTTTTATTTACAGCTTCTTTTATTGACAGTCCAGACACTTCATGAATTTAAATGGGTATAGAAAGCCATTGTTTAATGCCATGACGTGCCTGACCAGTTTTGCGCGGCGTGTCTGACACGTCATTGGTCATTAACGGGTTAAATCATAAGCTAGATACTTACATACAGTGCCAGTGGAACTGTAATGGTTTTATTTCTTGTGCAATTAACTGCTATTTTAAACAAAAATTGTTCTCCTTAGAGCAAGGGTATCCAACATGTGGCCTGCAGATCAAGATGCAGCCCGCATGAGATCTGCAGCGGTAACTGCACCTCCAACCAGAGCCACGCCTAGGAAGGTGCTCAGGGACAACCTCTCTCCCATTCTTCGAATAGGGAAAGAGAGGGTGTATGTAGGTGTATCTGCCATTTGGGGAATGCTCCAGGAGGCCTGGTTCACAGAGAAGTAGATGAAGAAAGAAGACGTGGGGAGAAGAGAGTGGAAAAAGAAGACAGAAGAGGCAAGAGAAGAAGTGGAGCTGTGGTAAAGGAGTCAGGGAGAGAACGTAAGTAAGGGTTAGCGAGAGTGTAAGCGAATGTATGAGCGTGTGAGTGAATAACAGTGTGAGTAAGAGAAAATGAAAGTAAAAAAAGCAATGAGAGCTATGCTGTACCACAGTCAATGTCTGCCTCAGTATATAGTTATGGGAGTTATGCTCTACCACTGTCTGTGTCTGAATCACTAAATGATAGGAGTTATGCTGTACCACCATTTGTGACTGGATCACTATATAACGATTGGAGCCATGCTGTTCTACCATCTGTGCCTGGCTTGCTATATAATGATAGGAGTCATGCTGTATATGTTTTCTCAATTAAGCACACCCATACATTTAGAATAAACTGGCCTGCTGCAGAAAAAAACTGTAAGTCTGTGACCTAGCGCAAGTGAATGCTATTCATTTTCTCCTTCAAATGGAAGGATTTACATTGACGCAATTGATCAAAGTTTATTTTTCTATTTCTATAAAAAATTAAGTAACATCCCAATTAGCACATTTTTTTTAAAGATGGATTGATTGTTCTTTGATTTTACCTTGTTTATTTCTAATAACTAATAGCTATTGTGTATTGAAACAATATCTACCACTGTTTACGGTGTTGACGATTTCTTATTTTTTCAAATGTTTGGTATTTTCAAGCTAATTATAATAGATTTTAAAGAGGTTAGCATGTGTACTACATCCTGATTTTTTCCACTTAATTAGCATTTTCCTTTATAAACACAGACTTTTCCTTAAGCCCTTCAAACTGTAATAAAATACTAAAACACTTCTTTCTGATCTAATGAGGCACTAGGGATATGCTAAATTGCATTGTATGAGAATCAGCACAACCTATCATATCATGAATTTTCAGAAATACTTTTATTAATTATGTCAGGCAAGAATGTAAATAAGATTTCAAGGAAATTCAATGCTTTAAAGCAAGAAAAGGGAAATTCACACAATAAAGTAACCTATTTTTCTGTAAAGTATTTACATTCATTATTCAAACTCAATATAGTTAAACAATAAAAAGCTTTTTGAAATATTTTGATTACCAATTCTTGATTTCCTAGGGGGAAAGAGAGCCAGGCAGAATCATCCAAGGGCAAAGGCTGACTCTGTGTGCCGTTATTTAAAGGCTACTAAAACAGAAGGTAGAGCTGATACTCCGATCCGCCACAGGTGTGGGGTGCCTGCCAGAGTACAGCAAGAAGCATCTTCATCTGACAACTTCAAAACAAAAGTCTCTTGTGGCAAGTCCACAGGGTCTGGAGTTCAACTCCTACCTGGAACTATGACACTAATACTATTCTATTGGTCTTAAAAGTTAACATGTACTGTTATACCTTGTTCTCCTGTATGTGGTACTACCGTTAATTTGGTCTTTGGTAAATCCCATAGCAGGTGTCTAAACTGTGTGCTGTTATACCACTGCAGCACAAAATCTCCATCAGCATATTAGATTGATCATTACTATAACAGCATTTTAGAATCAAAATGCAAAGGCCTAGGTCATTCAGTGATTTGGGGTTGGTATCTCTCTAGACACAGTAAAAAAGGGAGTTCAATATACCTACATTAATCTTTTCTCAAGCAAGAACAAGATAAATTAAAAGCTTTGTGATATTGAGCTATAGGTTATATTGTTTAGATGCTTGACATATGAATTAAAAATCTAGAATAAAATACTTTGGTTGGTAAATAGGGAGGAAAACAATTGACATAGAATAACAGATTAAGTAGTTAATATGGGAAACGTGTGCTGGCTCAGTAAAGATGGGTTTTAAAAATAGCAAAAAAAAATAGAATTCTGGCACATTAAAGTTAATTAAGCAACAAAAAGGCTTAGTGCACTTGCACTGTGTGTTTGTTTTAGCAGTGCAAATTTCTAAACAAATGTTTTTTCATCTAGAAAATGTTTTGCACGCGCCATTGATTCTTTTAGGTGATATTCTTTCAATGTAAATTTTTTCAAGCATTTGCAGTCTTAATTCAACAACTGTTAACCTGAATTTATGTCATTGTGTTGCCTACCATACATTTATCACCTCCGCTAAATCCAGTTAGCGGGCGAATCAAGACCCTGGTTTATTGTTCCCACCTCTTCTTTCCTCCTGATTTTTATACTGCAAACCATTTACAATTTTAGTATCCTGCCTCTGTACTTTCTCCAATATGGCAATATCTTCCTGGAGACGGGGTTTCCAGAACTGTACACAATGCTCTATGTGAAGTCACACCAAAGATCTGTAATGTGACAGAACCACCTCTCTCTTTCTGCTACTATTGTTTTTAGCACCCTACTTGCTTTTTCCAAAGCAGTATTGCATTGGTGGCTTACCTCAGAAATAATTACTCCTCCATAGGGGAGTACCACATTAGCAAATAAAGGACCCAAGTCTCCCAGAAATTCTCTCTCTCTCATTGTCTCCCTACCTTCTCTGCCAACCGCTTCCATGTCCCTGCTGCCTTTTGCTACAGCTCCATTTCTTCTCTTGCCTCTTCTTGTCCTTCTGTCTTCTTCTGCTTGTCCCCATATCTTTGTCTGCTTCTTCATGAACTAGGCCTCCTGGAGCACTTCCCCATAATGATGTGCCCTCCAGTGACACCCTCTCCCTGACTGAAGGAACGGGACAGAGCCTTTACCTGTGTCTCTGTCTTGTGCAAGAAGTACACTGAGAAGCCAGAATAACACAGACAGATGTGCCAAGAAAGAGAGGTGCAGAAATACTTTTTGTAAGGACTTACCAGAAGTTGGAGCCCAGTTGCAGGAAATGCCCTACACCCTTGTGAAATAACACTGCTCCGAGCAACAGAAAAAAAGAATAACTTGAGCAGTGAGGGTGTGCACAAGAGCAAACCAGGTACGCGGTAGAAACAGGGAATATCTAGTAGCAGAGTCAAACGAAATGCAGAGGTCACAGCCGGCAGACAGGTTCATAAACGTGTATCAATGCAGAGGTCAAAGTCCAGGAAATCAGGCATATAATTCAGGTGAGGCTGATCTTTAGCCCCTTCAGTACCAGAATTCTCAGGAGGGTCTGGACAGACTTGTTAATTTTTTAAATCCATTGTGGTGCTTGTCCTGTCACAGTATGTCCTAGGGTGGGTCTTCAGTGTCACTGAATGGCTTGCTATCAAGGAATTGCAGCGACACCATTTAAGTATAGGGGCAATTGTTGATTGTGTCCTAAGCATCTGCACGTTGACGTCCAAGGCTGGTGGTAGAATTAGTGCATGGAAAGTGTTAAAATACCACTATTAGAAATACCCTGGATGGCTAGGCTTCAAAAATATATGGTTTGTGTGGGGGGGGGGGTAAATTAAATTGTGTGGATTTAAACATGTCCCAAATAGGACATGGGGCAGAAGGACAAGATGTCAATTTTCCAAGTTGAAAAACTAAATTTTCCAATGTCCCAAACGTGGCATTTTAGCCCCCAAGTAACCTGACAGACCCATACATGAGTAGTATCATTTTATCCGGGAGATGTTGCTGAACACATATTAGAGCATTGTTATCAAAGGAGCTGTAAATGCATACATTAAATACTATTTGTGTGGGGGGAAATTAAGAAAATCACAAATAGAATCAAAAGTGTTAAAATATTATCATTTGAAATACTTTAGAGTGTCTTCTTTTCAAAAATACATAGTTTGATTGGGGTAAATTGAATTGGCCGGCTGCAAAGATGCCAAATTGGACGTGAGAAGATGATTACCAGATTTGAAAAAAAAATGGAATAGTAAAATGCTATTTGTACTTATTGCCCTATAACGTGCAAAAAAGCAAAAACACATGAACACATTGTGTATTTCTAAACTAGTGCAATCTATTTAGCACAGTTTTACATTAGTTGTAGATGGGTAAAAAAAATGTAAATTATTTTTCTTTTCAATGTATTATTTTGTTTCCTGATATCCTTATATGCAAAAGCATAGAATTCAAAGAGAGTATACTTTCTTTGTCACAAGACTTTATATCTTGTGTTTGTAAATTAATCTAATAACTTATGATATCGAGGTGAAAGATTTGCTTGTATTGCAATACATACATGAGGATCCTTCCCAAGTATTGGCAGGACCTTTATAGCACAGAATGTGCCTTGAACACGAAGTATGCATACAGAAGAATAAAACACAGCCCTTTCAGACCTGTTTTTTGGTTTTGCAAAGCGTTCAAGCCAGACATTGAGATCATACAAGGATGAGTACCACTGTCTCACTGAGGTGAGCCAAGCTGTCTGATTAATGAAAGAGGCAAGGTCACTGACTCTAAATATATCATGAGCATTATGTGAGCTTTATTAAAACTACATTTCATTCCACTAGATGAGGGAACAAGTTCATTATTTAATTCATCATGATGTAATAAATTCTGCTCTTCGATACAAATAGTTGTAGAACGCTCCTGCTGAATAGAGCATCTGTTTTGCTGCTATGGTGACAAGCCCAATTTTCAAACTTAGCAGTGCACGGACCTTAAAGGAAGAACTCTTTTTATATATCAAAGTTTCTATATAATCTCTGCAAGCCAGTGGAAGTCTGCGCTATACGCATTTATAACGGAGTGCCGGTGTGGCATTACCTTCTGGCGCTCCGTCATAGAAGCCCCGGTGGAAGTACCGGGCAGCAGCAGAGGTTGTCTACATGCATCGCGCAGACGTCCACCGGCTCCTCGTACCAGACACCAAGGAGTCTGGAGCACAGGTGTCAAGTCTGGCGATGCATTGATAAGTCTGGGGGGGGCAGAGTGGCATATAGGGGGGTATAAGGCATATCTGGGGGCAGTGTCAAGCTTGGTGGTAGATGTGCATAACTGGAGTCAGATGTGCATAACTGGGGGGGCAAGTTGGCAAATAAAAGGATATAAAAACAAGAAATGCATTTTTCTTAATCATAGTTTTTATTAAATATGAAAAAATTGTTTGCATGTAAATTGATATTTACTAGTAAAACTTTTTCTTATAGGGTAGTCTTATATTCGAGGTCCTCTTATGTTATGTGTATCATATGCACACTGATTGGTCCCTACTTTAAGCCCCACCCAGCATAACCAACATGTTAAAAACACACAACACGTGTAGGTTTTTTAAGGTGTTTTGGTTATGGTGCACAAATAGAACATAGCCATTCACTTTTCCAAACTTGAAATGTTCAAATATAATTTTACGTGTGCCTATGTCTCATTTGAGACGGTTTAGTAGTCCACCAGCTCAAAATACCCCACAAAAGTATTTATTTTTGGAGAGAAGATAACCTGGGTATTTCACTAGGAGCATTTGGAGCCTTAATGTACATTTTTGTTGCAATTTTTTACCTTTTCCAAACTGGTATTTTACTAGATACATTGGTCACTATTCTCTATCAAAATTTGCTGTAACATTAATTTTATTTCAAGACACGGAGGCGAATATTGTGCATTTAACCCTTTCTTTACTCCGAACAGCAGCAAAGAAAAAAACAACATAGTTAAAGAAAACTCAAAAAGGAGTGTACAGCAATAACCCCTCCCACATAACAATATCCCATAAAAGGGCTGACACATTGATAATCCTCCTCTTTCTTTGCTGCTCCGGACAGCAGATAAGTACCTTTTTTGTCTTTTACATATCTGGTATCTGGTTCTGGTGTTTAGAGCTCTTTTGGGCTCCTGTGGTATCTCTGGCCGCGTGTTCTCTGTATTTTACGCGGCCAGATCCGCACTCAGTATATATTTCCTTGCTGGTATTATTATTGTTATTTTTCTTATTGTATGTGCCCCCTTTTATTATTTATTTGTTATTTTCCTTGTCTTGCGGCGTTTCCCCTTGCCGCTCCCGTGCCTTCTAGGCTGTTTTATGTAAACCGTCTGGTTCTTCCCCTTGTAGACCGTTCGGTCCTCTGTCTCCCGTGCCCCCCCCCTTTTTTCATCTTCTACTCGCGGGCTCGGTGCCCTTTTCCCTCGACTTACCTGTTCCGTTCGGCCTTTCGGCCGATCGGGCGGTCTTTGCCCTAGGTTCTTCTGATCTCTGGACGGGGGCTGCAGGATTTCTCTCTGCAGCCGCCGTCCGGGGCATCCTCTGGCGTTTTGCGCGTGACGGACGCTTCGTCCGCACGCTTGCTAGCTCTCGTCCCCTGGCTCTGCCTACTCGCGCTCGCGGGCTTTTTCACTGTATGCCCGCGTGTGAGTAGGAGCCTCGGGGTGTGCTGCCAGCTGTTTTCTCCTGGTCCTGCGGTTCTTTTTCGCTTTCGGTTGCGGTAACGTGTGTCGGCTGTTGCTCAATTAAAGGGGCATATCCCTGTTTCGTATTTTGACTTCGGTTCCACCGGTTTTTCTTCAATTCCGTATTTCCAGCTGCTTGTTCTTAAAGGGCCATTCCCCCTTTCACATTACCCATTATGGCTGGGCACCAATCTCCCTCTGGGAGTTTGTCTGACCATGAGGCTGCCCTTAGGGAAGATCTTTTAGGTAATATTCCCCCTGCTGATCCTTTCAAGGATTTAAATAATTCAGTATCCCTGGCTATCGCCTCAGCCATGTCCTCATTGTCATCTACCTTATCTACATCTCTGTCTCAGGCAATCCAGAGATCCATGTCTGGCCCGTTGCAGCCTGCTGTGGCCCCAGCTGACCCCGTTCCTCAGACATCTGGGGGTAAAAAGGCCTTGTGCAAATCACGTCACACCAATGTGCCAGCCTCCAGAACTGACTTGATTGATGAGGGTAACCCCATCCTTGATAGCGTTCCTCAGAAACGCAAAAGAGCCCTTACCCGCCGGGCAGAACAGGCGCGGAAATGGAAGTGCGCTAAAGCGCAATCCTCTACCTCGTCCGAGTCAGATTCTATAGAGGAGGCTTGGGATGCGTCTGATTCCGATGCCAGCACTGGGGATCAGGTTGAAAACGATTCGGTCCATCCCTCCGAAACGGCTGCCCTGGCAGGGTCCTCTTTAGCCGATGGTCTTCCTAGTCATTCTGATTCGGCTATTCTGGACCAATTTGGGGAGCCATATTTTGACCCGGAAGAGTTGCATCACCCTCGCTCTGCCGAGTGGTTGCCCTCTGACCATGTGGCCCGCTATCTCCAGGCTAGGGTTCGTAAGCCCTTAAGTAAAGAATCACGTAACAAGCTTTTTGCTGAGTGCCCCTGGCCGATAATCCCGGGCAAAGTTTGCGAGACTCCCGTGGTGGACCCTAAGATGGTCCAATTCCTGGCTAAATCCGGCTGGAATCCACGTAAGGGCCTTGAGTCTGCGCTTAAAGCCACGCAAGACAAACATTTGGATATTTTCGGCCCTTGACTAAGCTGTTCCAGCTCATAGAGGACTGGATGGAGTCTGGTGCCCCCCCGGATCCTATGGTCCTTCGGGATTGGGTACAAAGGGCTATTTGCATTGCCGGAAACACTAACGCCTCTCTGTCTATCGAGAGGCGCAAGGCCATTCTGTTTAAGATTGAGCCTAAGTTGGCTAACTTATCGCTTACAGAGATGGGCAGTGAGGTTTACTGTTTGGAGACTCCTTTATTAAGGATCTTGGCCGTTACGTGGGGGCCTTTACCGCTTTGGATAAAGCACAATCCTCGATGCCTAAGGTTTTCAGCCCTCGGGTCTCCACCAGGGCTGGCAGAGGCAGGAGCCGTCTGTCCAGCCGCGGATTTTATGGCTCTGCGCGCTCGAGCCGAGCCTCCTACTCTCACTACCAGCTCCGCCGTCCCGCCTTCCAGGACTCCTCCACCAGGCAGCCTTTCTTCCCGCAACGTGGGCGCCCGTGGAGAGCGAGAGGCCAGCGCGTATCCCAGTTCCCCCGCAGACCTACTGATGAGTCTTCCTTTGGTTCACCTTTCTTCCCAGTATCCTGTAGGGGGCAGGCTCACCCATTTTTTACAGGTCTGGCAGTCCATAACCTCCGATGCGTAGGTCCTCCAGACGGTGAGTGGCTACGTCATAGAGCTGGTAAGTTGCCCCCCGTCTCCTTCCCCTCTTCGGCCCCTCGTTTTTTCCCAGCACGACATGGCCCTCGTGGACTCCGAAGTCGCTTCCCTGGCTCAGAAGCATGCCATAGAACGCGTTCCTCCTGGTTCTCCTGGCTTCCTCAGCGACATCTTTCTGGTCCAAAAGAAAGGAGGCGGCCTTCGTCCGGTCATCAACCTCCGGCACCTCAACGGGTACGTCCGCTACCGCCATTTCAAGATGGAGGGGATCCACCTCTTGCGGGACCTGCTCCTCACGAACGAATGGCTGGTCAAGATAGACTTCAAGGACGCCTATCTCACGGTTCCGGTGGCGGCCGAGTCCAGGAATCTCCTTCATTTTCGCTGGCGCAACGAGCTTTGGCGCTTCACCTGTCTTCCTTTCGGACTATCCTCGGCGCCCTGGTGTTTCACCAAGCTTCTTCGGCCGGTGGTAGGTTTGCTCCGTTCCAGGGGGGTCCGGTTGATTATTTATTTAGACGACATGCTTCTCATGGTGCAGGACAAGGCTACTCTGCTTCGTCACGTGCGGTGGACGTTAGATCTGGTCCTTCGTCTGGGCTTCCTCATCAACGAGGAGAAGTCTCACCTTGTCCTGTCCAGACGGTTGGAGTTCCTGGGTTTTGTCGTCGACTCCGGGGAGGGTGTTCTCCGCCTCCCAACCTCCAAGATCCGTTCCATCAAGAAGGAGCTGCGGAGGGTCCTTCGTCTACACGTGATCTCGCATCGTCATCTGGCTCAGGTTATCGGCCTATTGGCAGCCTCCATCCAAGCGATTTTTCCGAGACCCCTTCACTACAGGGCCCTCCAGCGTCTCAAGATCCACCATCTTCGTCAGGGCGCATCCTACGCGGACAGGATCAGCCTGGACGATCAGACCAGGGCGGAGCTTCGTTGGTGGCTGGTCAACATGTCTGCCTGGAACGGCAAGGCTATTTTCGGCACGACGCCAGACGTCTCCATAGAATCCGACGACAGTCTTCACGGCTGGGGTGCGCGGTGCAGCGAGATCTCCACGGGCGGCCCTTGGTCACGGTCGGAGACCGGCCTCCATATCAATTGCCTGGAACTCCTGGCGGGCTCCTTCGCCATCAAGAGTTTTTCCCGAGACTGCGTCAATTCTTGCATCAGACTTCGCATGGACAATGTGTCTGCGGTTCGCTACGTCAATCGCCTCGGGGGGACGCAATCGGCCACTCTGGCGAATCTGGCCAAGGATCTCTGGTCCTTCTGTCTGGACCACAACATCATGCTGCAGGCAGAGTATATTCCCGGTCTTTCCAATTCAGTGGCGGACTGGAATTCGCGCTACCTTTCGGATGCCAGCGATTGGTCCCTGGCGAGGAGCGTATTTTCATCTATTACGGCTCTGTGGGGTCCGCTCCACATAGATCTCTTCGCTTCCCGCTTGAACGCCCGGCTCCCCCTCTTTTTCAGTTGGCGGCCCGACCCGGAGGCTCTGGCGGTGGACGCCTTCCTTCAGGACTGGTCCGGGGGTCGCCATTACGCATTTCCCCCCTTCGCTATGATTCCCAGGACACTCCTGCAGACCCGCCGGCATCAGGCCTCTTTGGTCCTGATAGTCCTGTTTTCCCTCCCTGCTGGACCTGTTGGTGGCGGTGCCTCGCCTGCTTCTCTCGCCGGGTCCTCTTCTTCGGGACCCCTCCGGCGCTCCGCATCCTCTCATTCAGGACGGCAGCCTTTCGCTCTTGGCGTGTTTGGTTTCCGGGAATCCGGGCCTACCTCAGGTCTTTCGGTCTCGGCTCAGAGGCTCTTGTCGCGAGCTTGGGCTCCGGGTACCCACAGATCTTACCATGCAGCCTGGCAGGTTTGGGTTTCTTGGTGCCTGCAACGGGATCTGGATCCCTTTTCAGCCCCTTTGACTTCTGTACTCCACTTCCTTTCTCACCTTTTCGACCTGGGTCGTGCTTACCGGACGGTCAATCTCTACCGCTCTCCCATCTCGGCGGCACACCAGGATTTTGACGGGGTTCCTGTTGGCCAGCACCCTGTCGTTTGCCGCCTGCTTAAAGGGGTGCGTTTGTCCAGACACCCGGTACTCTTCCACTTGGGATGTTACTTCGGTGTTGAATTTGTTTCTGGCTTGGCCCCCCAATGCGGATCTCTCTTTACGCCAGTTGTCGGCTAAGCTGGTTATGTTGTTTTGTCTCGTGTCTTGTAAACGTGTCTCGGACGTTCGGGGGTCCGTTTCAACATTTTGCGGCGCACTAAAACAGCGATTAGGTCGGTCACTTACCCGGCTTTCCCGGCTAATGTGGCTCTCTGCCCCGTTGCTTGTGTCCGGGAGTACGAGGCCCGCACTTTGCGGTTTCGGTCAGGGGATTCTCCTCAGTTGTTTTTGTCCTTTCGCTATCCTCATCCGCCTATCTCTTCGACTACTCTGGCGCGTTGGGTTAAATGGGTCATGGGCCTGGCGGGTGTGGACACCTCTAGGTTTGGTGCTCACTCCGCTAGGAGTGCGGCGGCGTCCAAGACCTTTCTGTCGGGTGGCCGTTTGGAGGATATTCTCCGTGCGGGGGATTGGTCTTCAGAATCCACCTTTCGAGAGTTCTATTTTAAACCCATCAAACACCTTTTTTCGCCTCTGCTTTCCCAGCTTTGAACTTGCACAATATGAGCCTCCGTGTCTTGAAATAAAATTGATGGATTTTACTAAAACATGACGTAAAGTCATGATTTTATGAAAGACACGGAGGCGAATATTGTTCCCGCCCTCTTTTGTGGTGTAGGCTACTTTTGCTTGTGTGGGTTTATTGTCTTTGCCCTCCCTTCTGTTCTCTGGGTTGTATTTTCTTGTTCTCTTGTTCCTGTGTTGGTGGTATACTGCTCTGTCCCTTTTTTCCTGTTTGTATGGTTTTCCGTTGTCACTGACTGTGCTCGTTGCCTTTGTTTGCATTTCCTGCTGTTACGGTTTCCCGTCATTTGTGTTTTTCAGGTTGATCTTCTACGTGTCCGACTACGGTTCTTGCGGATCTGTTGGTGTGATTGTTCATCAGTCCTCAGGCGTTTGATTTCAGTGTTCCTGAGTTGATGCAGTCTCGGATCCTTCGTTTGTTGGTTTATGGACGCTTTCCGGTGTTGAGTTTGGGCTTCGTCGCAGCCACGAAAGAAGAGGATTATCAATGTGTCAGCCCTTTTATTGGATATTGTTATGTGGGAGGGGTTATTGCTGTACACTCCTTTTTGAGTTTTCTTTAACTATGTTGTTTTTTCTTTGCTGCTGTTCAGAGTAAAGAAAGGGTTAAATGCACAATATTCGCCTCCGTGTCTTTCATAAAATCATGACTTTACGTCATGTTTTAGTAAAATCCATCAATTGTGTGTGCTTTCATATGCTAAGGAATTGAACATTGCCATTTGTATTAGATAAATGGCAAGTTTCTTATACCATATTTAGGCCTTGCAGTTAACTAATATGGTTTCAGGCACTGGTCAACTATGTGAACACCAACCATATGCTTATTGGAGTCTGCTTTGCACTTAGGTTAGCGACACTTTCTAATATCTGTTGTCACAATGGACTCATTGTGGTTTGTATAATTGAGTGCCAACAATTCATTATGACAGAACCTTGACGTTCTATATTTAGAATCCAGCCCACATAAGTATTGACACCTTGCTATATATGAGCAAAAAAGGTTATGAAAGTGTTCTTGTTTAACCATTTGATCTTTTCTGGAACTTTTCTGCCAGAGGATCTGGACATTTTGTTAGGTTACATAAATAGTAGATATTAAATGAACACCTCACTGCCTCTGCCAGAAAGCTCAAAACGGGTCGTGGGTGGATCTACCTGCAGGGCAATGCTCCAAAACATACATCAACATAAACCCAAAAGAGGTTTACTGACCACAAAATCAAGGTCTTACCCTGGCAATCCCAGTCCCCTGATTTGAACCCCACAGAAAACCTGTGGGATGAACACGAGAGTCCGACAATATAGGTTCTGATTTTTCAGAAAAGCATAGAATGTCATGAAGGTTTTAAGGGATTAAATAAATATATCTTTATGTCAAAGCTTAGACACACCTTCGCTGTGAATAGTATTTTTGTTTAAAAAAATGGTTTTCTTTTATCCATTCATCTAAAAATCATGAAAAAAACATGGTGATTAGCCACGAGTAACACAGAAACATTAGTTTGGGGATCGTGATATTAAGAACAAACTTGAAATTTCTAACATTCCCTCCTTGACCCTCTACAGTCTGGTTTCAAAACCCTTCACTCTACTGAAACAGCTCTAACAAAAGTCTACAATGACTTGCTCTCTGCCAAAGCTAAAGGTCACTACTCTATTCTAATACTACTGGATCTCTCTGCTTCTTTCGATACTGTTGATCACCACCTTATATATCACTTGCTTCTATAGGCATTCGAGATACAGCTCTCTCCTGGATCTCCTCATATCTGTCTAACCGTTACTTCTCTATCAACTTCTCTGGCAAGACATCATCGCCCCTTCCACTTTCGGTTGGTGTCCCCCAAGGTTCAGTCCTTGGCCCTCTGCTGTTCTCTCTTTATACTTCCTCTCTTGGCAAACTAATCAACTCATTTGGCCTCCAGTATCATCTATATGCAGATGATACCCAAATCTACCTGTCTTCTCCTGATCTCTCTCCATCTCTTATGTCCCGTATTACCAATTGCTTGTCTGCTATTTCTTCATAGATGTCACAACACTACCTGAAACTTAATCTTTCTAAAACTGAACTCATTATCTTCCCTCCCTCCATCTCCACTCCACTACCTGAATTCTCTATCACCATTAACAACACGACTATCTCTCCTACTAACCAGGCCCGATGCCTTGGGGTCATCCTTGACTCAAACCTCTCCTTCATCCCTCACATTCAGTCCCTCGCCAGATCCTGCCGCTTGCACCTAAAAAACATCTCTCGTATCCGCCCATTCCTCACCCAAGAATCCACAAAAACTCTGGTTCATTCACTTATCATTTCCCGTCTTGACTACTGCAACACTCTTCTGGTTGGCATTCCACTGTCTCGACTCTCTCCTCTACAGTCTATCCTAAATGCCGCTGCTAGGCTCATCTTCCTTGCACGTCGCTCCTCTTCTGCTTCCCCCCTCTGTGAAACCCTCCACTGGCTCCCAATTACCTTTAGAATTAAATTTAAGATCCTGGTACTGACATATAAGGCCATCCATAATACTGTTCCTCCGTACATTTCTGACCTCATTAGCAAATACTCTCCTACTCGATCCCTACGTTCCTCCCATGGGCTAAGGCTCTCCTCCTCACTCATCACCTCTTCCTTTTCCCGTCTACAAGATTTCACTCGAGCTGCCCCATATCTCTGGAATCTACTCCCAAGGAACCTTCAGCATTCACCCTCCCTCCCGACATTCAAGAAACATCTAAAAACCCACTTCTTCAGAGAAGCATACCATCTTAGCTGCTAGAACTTCCTTGTCATCGATACAACCACCACACTACCTCTCACCCTTTCTCTATGCCTTATGTTTGTCACCCCATTTCCCTCTAGATTGTAAGCTTGCGAGCAGGGCTCTCTCCACCAAATGTATTGGTTTGTCTTAGTCTGTCAATTCTTGTCTTGTCATATCCCTTGAATTTATGTATTGTATTAAGCGCTGCGTAAACTGTTGGCACTATATAAATAAAAGATAATAATAATAATAATAATGTAGAAAAGTGATGTAATTTATTTTTTAAGGAATTTGATTTGAAATAAGAGGTAAAGAAAAGTGTGGAAAATTTTTGAACGTCCCTTGTATAAATTATGACAGGGTGGGGGATAGTTTTCACTTTACTATGAAGGGCCAGATCTGACTTTTCTCTGCCGAATGCATTACTGAATGGAATAAAGGAAACTTTAGAAGAAGCTTGCTCATTTAGTCATTCATTAGACAAGACCAGCCATGCTCTTCTGCAATAAAAGCTCACAGGGATTAGACCTTCCTAATAATAATAATGTAATAGCTTCCAGAAACACTGGCTACTATTTCTACATGATTTGATTCAGTAGTGCTAAATTTAAATACCTGTCCTGTGGTATAGCGTAATGTTTTCTAATTTGATTAAAGAGACAACACAAAATATCTAATGTCTTTTGCAGAATCCAAAGCCTACTTCAGAGGAGATCAGTATGATAGCAGAGCAGCTTGTAATGGAGAAAGAAGTAGTGCGGGTTTGGTTTTGCAATCGTCGCCAGAAGGAAAAAAGAATCAACTGCCCAATTAACATGCCCCTGAAATCGCCAATGTATAGCTCAAGAATGGTGAGGTTTTAGGATCATGTAACTTGTTGGGCATTAAACTTGTGAACATGGGCCAAAAACAATTCAGACAATTTTATTTTGTCCATTTGTTTTTGGACAATACATTTAGTTTAGTGGCCTTTTGGTTCAGATGAAATTTGAAGGGCTATTTAAATTTGGAAACAAAATTTAATTCATCACCATCATTCATCCCTCACATTCTCTCTCAAATGTCGCACTAACTTCTCCACCAATCACGTAGTGTCCCAACCCTCTTTTACGGCAGATCTGCTTGTTGTCTTGCCTCTTCTTGCTCTTCCCTTCTTCTGTTTTCTTCCTTGGTCCGCTTCTCCCTCCAATCCGCTCTGTTAACCACACCTCCCTGAGAGCTTCCCAGATTCGTGGAGAAAAAGATCTGCAGAAACGCCTAAACCTGCACAGATATATTGCAAACTTCCCACTAACTGACAACCATGGTATTCTAAGTAAAACTATTTCATCTTATGAACATTGGGTTTTTGTGGTGAATGCTACATTGTCCCATTAATCTAAATGCAATATACGTTCTTTTGTAGCAGCAGACTCTGCGCTGTTAAACCATTCACCATTGGATGTTATACATTTTATACATAACACAACTTCAAACACCAAAAATAGAAAATAACATGTTTAAATGTTTTAGTCATCTGGTGTCATTTTGTACAATAATGCACATTTATTCTAATGCACTTCATACAGCTTTCTGTTTTGAGCAACATGGCTATGTTAGAGTAGAAATGTATGGTGATGAAGTAGAATTTTTCAAAAATGCATAAAGTGAAGATCTCTACCACCAGGAAAAAGGCTACTGAGGTCGAACGACAGAGGTCTGTTGTTTAGGTCTGTACTAGAAAATCTGTGCTAAGTGCGCTAAATAAATAAATTAAAAAAACATGAACAAGGTTGAGCATAGTTCCAACAGCATTTGAGTGTGTTACTGCTAGGCCAGTGCAAATAATGTTTAAGAACTCAGAAACGTGATCTTGATGGTTATTCGGTTAAGTTAATTCACACAACTATTGTTACAGACAATATAGGGGGACCATTGGTAGCGGGCAAATACGGAGGTCTCACAAAAAAATATATTTTGCTACTTAAGCATAAAATACAGTGCTGTATACAGTGATGTCGGTTCGCATTTACAAAAACCTGGTTTTATCTCATTTTGTTTCAATAAACTTGCTTAATCTGCAGACCTGGAGGCGGCCATTGTCGTCAGTCATGTGATATTTTGGGTGTCTTTCCCTGTACAAACACCACACTGAGCTGATTCTTTATGGAAAAGATCTTCCTACAAAGACTGTCCATAGTTAGATTGGGTGGCTGGGTGACTAACAATGAGTTACTGTCTTCTTTACAACAAGTAGTATAAAAAGAAGAGAAGTTTTTTGTCTAGCGAATTGGGCAAACACAAATATCTATTATGCAGCTGTCTGAAATCATTATGCAAAAACTGAAACCGGGTTAAAACAAGAAAACAGCACTATATTTTTGAGAATAAATTTATATTTGAAGTAAAAACAAGTTGGTGGGCCTTTCCTTTTAAGATAGAAGGAAGCAAAAGTCATTGAAACACTACCAAATTAACCCCTTCGTGACAATGGCTGATCTTGCACCCTTCGTCACAATGGCTGTTTTAACATTTCTGCGGTGCTCATGTAGCTGTCATTTTCTTCTTTCCCATTTACTGAACCCCCACAAGTTATATATTTTTTTCAGGACAAGAAAGGCTTTCTTTATTCATTATTTGGATTGTATCATATCATTTACTATTAAAAAATATAAAATATGGTGAAACATTTAGGAAAAAAAGGACTTTTGCTGATTTTTACCTGAAGAATCTTCAACTCACCTATAAAAACGAATAAAAAAACCTGCAAAATAGATTCTGCTATTTGTTCTGAGTTTAGAATTACCCAATGTTTTGATTGTTTTGCTTTTTTTAAAACCATTTTGTAATTCTGCCTCCATGTGCTATTTGGAACATCTTTGAAGCCAGTCAAAGCAATTTACCCCATCAAACCATATATTTTTGATATATTATATTAGCGCACCGACATTTTTTCTTTTCCCTGTTTGCATATATTTTTGAAGACTAGACATCCCAAATGCTAGTATTTTCACTCTTGTCAAACTTTGTGGCAGTCATTTTTTGCCTTTTTTCACACACATTTTACTTCAGGTATAAATTTACAGCTCCTGGTATATGTCATTGTCACACAACACCCCAATTTGTGTTCAGCAACATCTCCTGAGTACCGTGATTGTCTGGCTGTTTAGAGGCAAAAGGGCTACATTTGGGGCATGTACATTTTTCAATGTTGAACTTTGACATTTGGTGATCCTGTGCCCATGCCCTATTTGGTACATCTTTGATCCTGGCCAATTCAATATGCACAATAAAACAATATATTTTTGAAAACTAGACACCCCAGGATATTTCAAATGCTGGTATTTTAAACTTTTCCATGCACACATTTTACCACCAGCCTTTGTCAAAGTTTGCAGTAGTATTTTTTGTGTGTATTTTTCCCACACATGTTGTAATTTAGGTATGAATTTACAGCTCCTGGTATTTCAGCAACATCTCCCGAGTACAGGTATACCCCCCATGCATGGGTTTGTTGTGCATTTTCAAATTGGAAATTTGACATGGGGTCATCCTGCCCCTGTGTTAATTGGGACATTGCTGAACATGGCCAATTCAATTTACCCCATCAAATCACACTAAAAAAGTAGATACCCCATAGGCATTTAACATACCAGTATTTTAACTCTTTCCATGCGAGAATTGTTGGAATATATAATGCTAATTTTATATATATTTGACCTTTTTACATTTTTTTGGAACTGGAAGATTCCCCTGATGGTGCATTGGAAGAATTATTTACATGTTACCTATTTTTTTTAAACTATTTTTCCTTATTATTTTTTACATTTTTTTACTAATCACATTGTGTATGTATTCAACCTGCAAGGGGAGTCAGAGTTCTCAGGAGGGTCTCTTCTAAAGCTAATTTTTTCATGATGTTCCATGAATGCATGCTTTTGTCGGCATTGAGTGTCATGAAGGTTTTAAGAGAGAGAGAAACTTGTTTTTAGAGTTAGAATATTAAGTGTAAAATGTACTAAATGTGTATACTGCATATGACATGACAAATTACTCTTCCAAAGTTCCAGTGTTGGCTGTGGCATACACAATAATCATTGACATTATCTTGTGTTACAGCAGGTGCCATCATCTGGCTCTCTAGGATCTTTGGCTATCACTCCAGTGCATAGTACAGGTAAGAAGTTTACAAGAAAGAAAAAAACTCACTAGAAAGACAAGAACAGCATTACAGTGGTCTCCTATTAACCCTTGAAATTTATAGACAATACACTGTGATCACACAATGTTAATCATGATACCGTATTACATTATTTTATGGTTCAAGTTTACAATTATCTGTATACATGCATGTGCTACAAACTATTCAGCTTATTTGTCCCTTAACTGGTCAGGTTTAAAACTATTGATTTTATAATTTGATATATCAAACCTGCCCAATAAATATCATATTGCTATTTTATTTTGTACATAAGGTATGGCTGTCACCTTCTGGCCCTAGGGGCAAGTAAAGCCTCCCACATATGCTGCGCTGGCCAACATATGTATCAACACGCACCTACACACTCATGCTAACATACACTTACACACAAACGTTTACACACATGCACACACATTCATGCTCACATACATGTTCATGGTCATAACAAACCCTTACACCTACATGCACACACATATACCCTTACACATACATGCTGACACACAAACACCCTTATACATACACTGTCATTCTAACTAACTTAAATACATTACTTCATAAATACTCCCTTCCACCCTCAGCTATTACCACTAAATGATTTTGGACTGGCTTGGATTTGGATCGGCCCTTTGTTGAAACTGGACAGGCACTGTAAATTGAAATGGAATTGGTTTCTTTAGGTCACTAACCAGCTTCTTGTATTATAGTGACATCATCATGTTCACCTGGGAGCTCCAGTAGACCATCATCCCCAAATTGTGTCCATCCCAGCAGTCCAGGGATATCTATAAATAACTCAAAACCATCTATGAACACATCCAGCTACAGCTCATCTGGGTAAGTTCATCTAAATACTGTACAGAACTATCTTCATGAGTTTGCCATAACAGAAATAAAACATTACCTGAACTCATTCAAGAACAATTATAGGGATAGCATGGATGTTCATTAGCAAAAAATTGAGACACTTCAAATATATTAATTACACATTATCATGTTTAAAAAAAAGTAAGAAATGGTCATTTTTTTACTAAAACAACAAAGAGAATAGCAAGTGCAAAATTCAAAAATAATAATGGAATGTATTGTACAAAAAAAAGCTTTAGCTCTAAACACAGCTACAGAAAGTACCTATTTTATTAATATTTGGCACATACAGGTCCCATTTACTTGTCTTCCCCAATGTTAACTTGCAGATTATTCTTCTCTTTTTATGCAGATCTTGGTATCGATGGAATCACCCAACATACCTCCACTGAGCAGTTATTCTTTTAATCTAAGCAGGAACTTCATGGTTTCCTTACGATGTCTCATGACTCACAGGACTAAATTTCCAAGCACTAAGAAGAAACTTGATTGCAAACCAGCTCCAGTGGGCCAATGAAGACTTTAGCTATGATGCAGTGGAATTTAAACATAAGCTAACCTGAACTTGAAACCAAAGAACTAGCCCAAAAGGTCATTTATATAATGGACAATTCAAAGGAAATATTGTGTGCTTCTATTATGCCCACAGAGAAACACTACAACTGCCATATAGCAGGAGAGACAGCTTGTTGTCCTTTTGCTGTTTTTCTATATGTGATTTTGTTTACTTTAAGTAACAATCCTCAACTTACAATACACACTGTTTCAATGTCTGCAAAATACAGAAACAAGCTTAGCCAATTCAGTGTGAAGCAACAGGGTTCGGGTGTCCAGTAAATTATTTTAACTTTGAAACTTTATTTTATTGTTGCCTGTACTGATAATATTTTAAATGTTGAGTTATCAATGATTGCTGTTAAACATTATGGACTGCTTTAACTACATGGGTGGCAGCAATGATAACATATTCTTTATTTGGCTCCTGAAACGCTAGTTAAGCCCTCTTAAATCAGGAATGAAACATCTGTTTTGTGTGAATATATTCAGTTCTTAAGATGAATATGAAACAATTCTTAAGATGAATAGGAACAGAAAAAGCCTACTAGTTTATTTACTTCATATAATTATCAGCATGCAGCAATGCATCTGGATTATTATAAATGAATTGATTTCCTCTTAGAGTTTCAACAAATACTTAAAAGTCCATGTACAGAATTGTAAAATAAGTATGTAAAATATAGATGTGTAGCCCATTTGTACCTTGTTGCTTTTGTAAACCCTATGGATAATAAATTTAAAGTATTTTGTTTATAGTGTACTAAATATACTACAGTGCATTATGATCAATGCCATAACCAACGTATGTGGTCTTCCAAAAGGGGTATAAATTGAATCATAAATGTTTCATTTTTTCATATAACATTTGCATTCATTAATACATACTAACAATGAGTGAAAATTAAGTCTTGGTACCTGGGATAAAATATCCACTAACATGTCCCTGCAGTTAAATGCTAAAAAAAATTAAAAAAAATAAAAAAACACACATAAAAATAACTCTCCACTAATGATGTCACCATCAGGGGAACCTCCCAGTTCCAAAAAATAAAAAGTAAAAAATAATAATAATAAAAAAATTATATATAATGTTTATTTTTATGAGCAAGTCCTAAAATTAGCACTATAGCTTCACAAACAATTCTCGCATGGAAAGAGTTAAATGTCCATGGGGTTGCAGTTTGAAAAAATATATGACTTGATGGGGTAAATTAAATTGGCCGGGTTCAACAATGTACCAAAAAACACAAAGGGGGAGGATGACCACAATTTTTTAGGTGTTTTATAGGTGTTTTTTTTAAGGTAAGCTTCAACACAGGTTCATGCTCCCAACTGTAATGTCGTGTTCACTGGAGTCTGTAGAGAGACACTGTTTCTCTCAGAAGTCTCGGACTCATAGTATCTCTTCCTGCATCAAGCAGTTTGGATGGAGTACTGGTGCTTTGGCTTCCAATCAAGACATTGTGCCATTTAACCAGAATTGTTCTTTTTTTTAAGAGTGAATCATGCATTTATTATTTGTAGAAACAAGAATACATGTGTAAGTACATCTTATATAATCAGAATGGGGTAATAATGGGTTAGGAAACTGAAAAAATCATACACAGCATCTAGGAGCACTGTAATAACAAGATGAACAGACAGCTACCAAAATAAAATGCGATTAAACCTGGAAGCTTATGTTGTGACAATAAATAACAGTGTGGGTATCAAGCTTACTTTAATATGTTAGTGTCATATGCAGTAAGCATTAGCTCTGTCAAAAGAGTGATTTAACAAAATGCCATTTCTTTATTCATCAGCCATTTAAGTCAAGTGGCTTATGTGCAAAAAAAGGGGAAGTAGGGATAACAATACAGTCCAGTAAACCACACGCAGGTGGTAAAAGCATTGTACGGTACATTCGATCTACATTGCTGTAAAACCAAACTGTGCATATGGGAGAGATAGTAGAACCAGTAAGGAGGATAAGAGAGCCAGAGAAATAGAGCGTAAAAGAGGGGAGAAAGAAAAGAGAAGAAGGAAAAGAAACAGAAGAGGAGGAAAGGAATGAGAATGGGAAAGGCGTGTCCAGGGAGTCAAGTAGAGAAAGGAAAGTAAGATAGGAAGGAAGAAGAAAAAGAAAAAAGGGGGGAGAGGGGAACAACAGGGAACCGTGACACAATTCCCAAACCTTAATGAACTAGAAAGGGACGGGTAGTCCTGTGATATCACATGTAGGAAAACACGGTGCTTAATTGTGAAATCGTACAACCCCACATGTATGGTTTTCAAGAGCACTAAAATAAAAAGCGGTGAAAGAGAAAAAAGACAAAATCAATGTGGAGAAAAGCCACAGTAATCGCTTACTGGAGCAATGGTTTACAGGTATATATGTCTCAGTGGGGGGGGGGGACACTATTGACACATGGAGGCGACGGGTCAGCTACCTGGTGGAATCTCCTTTGTCTGAAGTGTAGTGCATCCAAGTGGACCAAGTGTTGCGGTACAAGTGATACTTTTTACTCAAGCTAAAGGTAAGTTCCTCCAGACTACTGATACGTTCAACCTCCGCTATCCATTCCTGTATAGTAGGAGGTTCAGGTTGTCTCTAATGTTTGGGAATAAGTGTAGCTGTGTAATAGTGGCATATAGCACCGCTCGGCGAATAACCATGATATTGTGTGTCACAGGAGATAAACATTGTAACAGAAACATAAAAGAAAACAAACCATACGCAAATAAATCGCAGCGGCGGCTGCCGGAATCAACAAATAGTCCCAAGCAGCAGGTATTGGAGAGCATACACTACTGAGGGGGTGGTCTAGCAGGTGTATCGATACACATCTCGTCCTCGAAGGCCACATATTTAAAATGGTCCCGAGTACGGTGAGTGGATATGTGTAGAACCCCTTAGTGTATAAGATAGAGGAGTCATGTTATAACATTAAGTAGTGTGGTATAGTGTATGTGTAAAACAGGTGACCTGTAAAAAAACATAATAAAAATCACAAAAATCAGTGTAAAGAGACAAGTAAAATAATGAAAGTCATATTACTGTGACCGTTCAGCCGGGTAGTAGAGCCGACATCTATTGGACAGGGTGCAGATTCAATTCCCACAGGTGTGTAGACAGGCGACCTTCAGGTGATCCTAGTCTGTGAGGTTTGTGTAGGTGAAGCATGTCTCACATGAAGGAGAGGCGATTTGCGCTTGCGTTGTGTCGTCTGCAGTGGTGTCTCTGGGGTTACGGCTGAAAAGGTGGTCGTTGCGGGAGATCTGTCCAATCCGATATAAAAATATATGGGAGGCCAAGAGCTTCAATGAGGGCCGGAATATCTTGTGCCTTGGTGACCATATAGGTGCGTTATTGGTGGAGTACCGTGAGGGAGAACGGAAAGCCGCAACGATATTTAAGATTGCGTTCCCTCAACTCATCCGCCAAGGGTTTAAGGTGTCTACGTGTTTGAAGTGTCATCCAGGACAAATCCTGAAAGATCCGTGCATCCACTCCGGTAAGTGCTTGGATGTCAGCATTCCGGGAGGCTTTGAGGATTGCTTCCTTGTCTGTAAAATAATGCAGCCTGCAGATTATGTCCCTGGGAGGTGACTGGCCGCTAGGTTTCGGGTGCAGCGCTCTATGAATTCTGTCAAACAGCAGCAGAGTAGAGGGGGCCCAACCCATTATGGCATTGAAATATTCTGCAATGAGCACATTAAGATCTTCAGGCTCCTCTTCCGGATAGCCCCGTATGCGCAAATTATTGCGCCTATTTCGATTGTCCAGACCTTCAAGATGTCTATACTGTGTGTGTACCTGGTCAGTGAGACGATCCAGCCGATGAGTCATGGTCTGCATTTGGACATATAACTGATCCTTATCAGATTCCATGTCCGCTACTCGCGATCCTATCTGTGTAATATCCGCCGTGAGCTCAGCCAGTTAGGTGTGGAAGGAGGTTTCAAGCTTGG
The DNA here is from genome assembly GCA_009364415.1 of Spea multiplicata. Classification (NCBI taxonomy): domain Eukaryota; kingdom Metazoa; phylum Chordata; class Amphibia; order Anura; family Pelobatidae; genus Spea; species Spea multiplicata. The sequence continues at coordinate 36,610 of VKOC01023510.1, forward strand.
ACATCATAGTCTCCATGTCAGCTTTAGAAGGAAGGAGTTTGAGTAGCTCGCGTATGTTCTGTTCCTGGGTAGCCTATGAGCAATCCGAGACCGGGCTGCTCGCTGGAGATGAAGCTGAGCACGCCGCCGGCGCCATATTGGGGCCTACATCATCTGCCCTCGTTGATGCTTGGTCACGGAAATAAGCCGTCAGGGCTGCCGATTTGAGTCCCTGCAACACTTTGGGGGTTCTCTTGTGGTCTGGGTCTCTCTTTTTGTTGCCCATGCTCTCTTTTGGGGTTCAGGTGCTTAAATTAGCGGTATAGTGTGTGAGGAGCTCCTTCAACACACAAACATCTGCCGCTAGTGCGTAGCCATGCCCCTTCACCAGAATTGTTCTTGTGATGAGCCAAGGGCATTGTCTAGGGATGGCTCAATGATCTGTAACATATTACTCCAGGGCCTGACAAATTCCCTGAATATGCAAGAGCTAAGAGCTACTATACTTTAAATAAAGAGTCACATGATGTTGTATCACATGATCCTGATTCCAGTTTCCTGGCAGTGCACTGTAAAGTGAAAAACACCTCTACACAGCTGATCAAACAAGCCTCGCCTTACACTTTTTTTCTTATTCTTTTGGATTGGGGGTTAGAAAACTTGTTTATATATGTATTATATTTTTATTTTACATTTCTAGTGGTACAAATATTTATTCTTTTTGAATTTGGGAGAGATGTTCTTGTGTTCTTTATAGCTCTCACAGATTTTGTATGTGTAGGGTAGCCCTGGTAATGTCATGGTCCCATAATACCGTATTGGCTCGGATATAGGCCGCCCCCGTATATAGGCCGCACCCTAAAAGTTTGGTGCTTTTTTAAAGAACAACTTTTTTTTAATAGACATGCTGCCACTCTGTCCCACCCCCGAGATATGCTGCCACT
>VKOC01023512.1:0-34974 GCA_009364415.1 Spea multiplicata
CTTGTGTGCCCCCCCTATATATTGTTTCTAGAGTCGCCACTGGCTGTACCAGACTGAAAAATGTACCGAGTTGTTAAAGACTCTCCAAGTCTTCAGGAACCCAACTCAGAATTTGTTCTACAAATCACAATAAAGTTCTGGAATTCATTAGCATTCTACAGTGTTCAGTTGACTTAGAACTGATGTCTACAGAGTGCCAGGTATTTTAAAAAGTCAAATCTAATGAAAGTACGTTGCATTCATTACACAACCTACCAACATGCAGGAAATATTGGTAGGAAACTTGCCAACATACCATTGCTTCCCCAAAACTTAGCCCAGATTCTAAATCAACCGTTCATATACGAATGAATGACTTTCTGGTACGATAAAAATACTCAGGAGCTCCGCTTAATCAGTCTCATCTTAGTTAGTTATACAACTCTCTCACGGATATGTTTAAATTTCCTTACTGTATTAACACTAGAAATGTGCAAATTACTTTCACTGCTCATTCAGGTTTGGATGAAAATCAGGGGCATTTTTAGTTTAGGAGCTAAATTCGGTGCCCACATTCACTGTACTCTCATGCACGCTGTCCAAATGTTTTCCTTCCTTCTCTGCCAACCACCTCCACATCTTCTTGCAGTTCATCTTCTCTCTTCTACCTTCTGTCTTTTATCTTCTCTCCTTTATCTTATCTTCTATCCTAGGTGACATCCTCTCCCCTGATCTAAATGCCAGGTTATGTCCATGGAGATGCATAACATTTCTCCTCCTTTGTTAAAAGCCCTTTATGTATTTAAATGTTTCTTTCACATTCCCTTTCTTCTTGCCTCAAAGGTCTTCCTGATAATGTTGATCGTGCAAACAATTTTCTATTCTACTATTTAATCCTAAAAACCATTTAACATTTTCCAGATATGGTCTCCCACTGCCTCTCAACAATTTAGTTGCAGTGATTTTTATACCGCTAAAGGAAATTGAACTGACGGTGCTAAAGTGACTTAATATTTTGAAGCTGGAAATGGATGCTTTTTAACGGCATGCCTCCATAGGTGTCCAGAGGCCCTTTATCATTCCCATCACTCCTGTGTTCCAACGGAACGTTGTGTTCACTAATCCAAGTTTAAGTTTAAATGACATCAGAAAATCATTTTCCAATTGTGCTACAGCTAGAAATGTCCTTGTTTGCCATGGAAACAGCTAAGTGACCCCAAACTTTTGAATGGTTGTGTATATACTGCAAAAGCCAAATCACTTGAAACCGTACAAACCAAAGCACTTTTTATTAAGCCAAAACTGCTCACACAAGAAAATTAATTGTCCATTATTGCTACACTCTCTACCTTTAGTAACAATAGCAACAGCCAATTTTTTTTTTAATATGAGAGCAATCATCTTTGGGCATTGTTCATGCAGAACTGTCAGTCATCACAATAATTTGGACACAGGCCAAGGCATCAGCCTGGCTGTTAGGACTTTATACATTTTGAATTGTTGGTAGATACAAAGTATACATACATAGCCAAAATTACTGAAATAATCAATTAAGCCCAGTTGGAATGCATTATTACATCCTATGGATTGCGTGCTAAGTGACCATGAGGACGTAAATAGTGTGTCGGTAGCAATGGGGAGGGATGAGAGTTTGGATAACCAATATGTTTGGGTTTGTGCTATCTTGGCTGCGGGTGGTCAGTGTGTTTGGGTTTATGTCAGTGGGTCTGTCTCATAATATGCTCCCCTCTTTGGGAGGAAAAATCTCTCCCCATTTGTAAACTCAATAGGGAGATTCTCTCCCGTGAAGGATATTGAATTTGAGTATTTGATTATTTGGGCTTGATTTGCATATAAAACTTAAAACATCAGAAGTAATTTTGTAATCTTACTCCAGCTGCAGTATATAGTTAAATGGGGAAACATTGCTTTTATCAGTTATATTTCTATGGAAAGAATACTAATGCTGGCAGAAAAGGAAATGGGCTATATGACTCGGGGGGGGGGGGGGGGCAGTCAGTAACACATTTAATTTAATAACTGGCACACTAAGAGCTAGCCATAGTTAAGTTGTTAATATGTTAGTCTAGATTGTATAAAAAAAAGCGTTTCTAGCCAATACTAAAAAAAAAAAACCTTTATAAAACTACAAAAGCTACATAAGCATTGTCTGCTTTACTCACTGAACAGACTCCGTGCTTCCTCTACAATGAAAAATGAAACACATTACACCTTTTTCATAATTAAGCAACCAGTGTTTTTTCTAAACTTAGTTTAGTTGCTGACTATGTAATAAGTTAACTACAACTATCCCAAATACCCAAGGTTCTACAATCCTACATTTATTACATCTTGGCATTCATGGTTGATGCTTATGTACATTTGGAGTTACATCTTAGCTATTTATAAAGAGACTAAATGTCTCTCACAAAAGAAGCTTTGCCAACAGTGTAAAAAAAAATTATATATATATATATATAACAACATGAAATAAATTATGCTAAGGGCCAAACTTGAACAAACTGGTTGCCCCGGTCATTTATGAAGGCTATACCAATTGCCCACCATCGTCAGTGATGTATCCACCTTGAAAGTTTCCCTACGCTTGACTCTGTGCAGAGCACCCTCCCCACCCACTGGCACAATCATTTTTAAGGATGCTCAACACCAAGTACATGTTATGGAGGCAGTGTCAGCTAGGCACAACCCTCATCAGAGTAAAAGGCTTGGTTTGAAAGATCTTTCTAATTGCCCAACCGAGCAGCCAGTATGGTGTTCTGCTCCTAGCTTTGTGGCAGATGGGCTGTCATGCCCTGAGTTTAGACCTGCCACCTTAGGAAAGAATACACAACTGACGATTCCCAAAAAATAAAATGGTGGACAAAGAATACCCATAAGATCCCAGAATCCATGAAAAACAATGAATATAGAAAATACTTCCACATGGTCCTATCCATGTTTCCTCTCAATGCAACTGGATCACTATAAAACTTTCCTAGAGAACCTGTAAAAGTAGCTAGGTAGCCAAACCCGGAAACCCAAACCCAGGAAAACCAACAAGGATGTAGGACATCTGCCACTGAGGGCGTCAGTATCATAACAGTCTCCTTAATCCTCAAAAGGCCATCAAGGACTGCGTATTCTCAAAACCCCCAAATCTTGCACAAATATAATAGATAGAGGCTGATTGAGTTCAGTGTCACACTATTACAGTTAATAGTGTGACACTGAACTCAATCAGCCTCTATCTATTATATTTTGATAGCTAATTGCAAATGTCTGCCTTTCCATTTAACGATAAGGGAACAATGTAATGTCAATTTCATATTCTGATGCTCACCTAGGAATATCCTAGTCAAGAGAGCATTACGTCAAGAAAGATGTGAACACTTATCATTGGATTACACCTTGTAAATGCTAAAACCACATGGAAAGCTATGCAAGTGAACGCTAGGAGGTAGACAGGCCAGTCTCTTAGGCATCTGCGTTTATCCCCAAGATGGGTCTAACCATTATGAAGCTCTCGAGCTCTTGATAAACAAATGTACCACTGTCATGGAAACAGTAAGGCTTAGACCAGTTATGCTAAGGGTGGCACCAGCAAAAGAGCTTAGATCCATGTCTCATTGTATAAGGGCATCTATAGCTTGCTTCACCGGCGCAACGTGCAGAGATATGATGTCATATTGCGGCTCTCTGCACAGTGCATCCTGTAGGAACACAGATCTCTGCTACACCACCCTAGAAGACCCCCTGTGCAATGTAAATTCACAGTGTACTTAGCATGATGCTTGGGGGGGAAACACACCAAGGAAGACATAGCTGCCTCAATGTGAAGGTGAAGGTACATTTTACACAGTTACCCAAGCAGGCAATCCAAAAAAAAATATCTAAGTTTAAAATGGGATTTGCAGAATATTTCTCTTTATTAAACCGCAGGTCCTTCAAATTGCAAAGCCATTTCTATATGTCAGTGTTATACTTTCTGATGGGAACTGTAATATTGCTTTTTATAAAAGTGTACACAAGGCAATTTCCTGAGAAGTCATAACTCAAATCAGGCTGTGGGTTTCTTTCATGCGCTTCATGACAGTTAATGATTTTGATCCTTTAAGTTTATAGCTAAACAAAAAGAAGCCGTACGTGGATGTGCTGCTGTAAATGGTTATTGGCTTTGCCCATTTAATGTGGCAATTACAGTGACATCTTCTATACACTGCTAATTTTGATGTATGAGACAGTTGCATAATAGGAGCTAGATCTTTGTCAGTTGTGGTAATTTAGATTACATTTCCGAACGGTTGGGAGGGAGCCGGCCACATTATATGTGTTCTGTAAATGAATTCACACAAATCTTTAGTGTCATTCTCCAGATACCTAGATGAAATCTGCCATCTGCAGCATACTTATTCCATCCTGTTTCCAAAGCTTCTAAGATGATACAGGAAATTAAGTGCCTAGAGAAACTATAGCACAGAAAATAATTCTTTCAATAAGTACAATACAGAGTTATTCCCTTCCATTATGAAAAAGCCATATATTTCCCTTTAAATATGCAGACTGCCAACAAGGACTGTGTAATACCTAATACCTGGACTGCGTAATTTAAAAGACTGGATGATGAATTTCTGCAACCCAGGTGTTGTTGAGCTACAGCTCAATGTTGCTCAGTGAGGTGTATGGAGATACTTGTTGGCCACACTATGCATAGCAAATATATCGGTCATCTAAAAAGCTAATATGTAGATTAGATGTGGAAGACCTGGGGAACGCTAACTCCATTTGACCCGAGAGTGTTCCTTATTAATTTTAATGGGAATGCTTTACTGACAGCTACTTCATTAAATCCAAAGCCAAACATCTTACATCTAAAAGTACTTACAAGGCAATTGAATACACATTCGTCTTTGGTAGGTCTACATGGGCACTGTAGCACCCATTTAACAGCAGTAACATAGTAACATAGTTCATAAGGTTGAAAAAAGACCTAAGTCCATCAAGTTCAACCTATATACATATTGTGTCCCTACTGTGTTGATCCAGAGGAAGGCAAAAAACCCTTATGAAGCAGATGCCAATTGCCCCATACCAGGGGGAAAATTCCTTCCCGACTCCAAATATGGCAATCAGAATAAACTCCTGGATCAACGTTCTGTCCCTATTAATCTAATATCCATAACTTGTAATATTATTGCTTTCAAGAAACACGTCCAGGCTCCTTTTCAACTCTTTTATTGAGTTTACCATTACCACTTCCTCTGGCAGAGAGTTCCATAGTCTCACCGCTCTTACTGTAAAGAACCCCCGTCTGTGCCGGTGTAGAAACCTTCTTTCCTCCAGCCGTAGAGGATGTCCCCTTGTTATAGATACAGTCCTGGGTATAAATAGGTCCTGGGAGTGATCTCTGTACTGCCCCTTATATATTTATACATAGTTATTAAGTCCCCCTAAGCCGTCTTTTTTCCAAACTAAATAACCCTAATTCTGATAATCTTTCTGGGTACTGTAGTCCTCCCATTCCCCTTATTACTCTGGTTGCCCGTCTTTGAACCCTCTCCAGCTCCACTATATCTTTCTTGTACACTGGTGCCCAGTACTGTACACAGTATTCCATGTGTGGTCTGACTAGTGACTTGTACAGTGGTAGAATTATTTCCTTGTCGTGAGCATCTATGCCCCTTTTGATGCACCCCATGATTTTATTTGCCTTAGCAGCAGCAGCCTGACACTGGTCGCTACAGGTAAATTTACTGTTAACTCCTAAGTCCTTTTCCATGTCAGTCGTCCCCAGTGTTTGCCCATTTAATACATACTCCCAGCCTGGATTTTTCTTCCCCATGTGCATAACCTTACATTTATCTGTATTGAGCCTCATCTGCCACTTCCCAGCCCAAGCCTCCAACCTATGCAGATCCATTTGTAATCGTGCACTGTCCTCTATTGTGTTAACCACGTTACAGAGCTTAGTATCGTCTGCAAAGATTGATACTTTACTATACAATCCCTCTACAAGGTCATTAATAAATATATTAAAAATATCACAGTGCTTAGTGTGATGAAATAAATACCTTTTTGGGAGCCAGAATCCTGTGTTTAAACTTTTCCACAGTTTCCTGCCCTGCATTCTCCCAGGAAATTGCAAACGCTTCCACTTTACTGGGGTCAAGATGGATGTTCTCCAGATGCTGACGGAGAGCCGCTGTTTTCACATTATGATACACAGCCTGAAAAACAGAGCAAGGAGGCTAGCACAATAGCATATTTTTGAAAATGGCATCTGCATAAATCTACCATATAGTTTGTTTTATTCCTGTGACCAGAGCCTTTATAAAACACACATGATGGAGCACAGTGCATTTGAGTTATGTATGTATTCTAGCTCTATCATCTTAGCCCAATACTACTACACAAACCTCCTTATTCTGTATCATATTGCCTTCTGGTTAATAATTTAATGCCTTAATCAGTCAGCCTAACACATTAACAATGTCATAAAGAATCAGCTTAGTGTGGTGTTTGAGCAGGAAAGGCATCACAAATATCATATGACTGACAACGATGGCAGCCTCCATATCTGCAGATAAATGAAGTATATCGGAACAAAATGAAATAAACTGCAAACCTACCTCACTGTATATAGAGCTCTGTATGTTATGCTCAATGATAACAATATTTTTATGGACTTCTCCTTCCAACAAAAATTATTTATAACATACCGAAGATGTGAAATAATTTTCATTATCGAATATCCAATGCCTGTAAGCAAATACACCCTTGAAACATACAACCAGGTACAAGGCCTTGTAAATCCACATGTAAAAAAAAAAATACCTTTTCCACAAACGCTAAATAAAGTTTTACTAATTTTACAAGATGTTCCATCGTTTTGTATTTTGGCATATAGGGCACAACAAATCAATATTGAATACAGAAACCAGATAGAAAATTAAGAGTCAGGTGGGGCCATATCTACAGAAAACAATATAACAAAAAATAGGCACCATGGGTATGTGATTCTTGGAATTTGTCCAAGCCAGTAAACTATTTTCCTGCTTTCTTGTTACAGGTAAGGCTTGCAACAATACAGGGAACATATATTAATATATTTTTCTTGGAAAGTATGGCAGATCCAATTTATCAAGCTATGGGACAGTCTGCTTGTGTACCTGACTAAAAAAGTGTAACTAACTAAAAAAGTCCTATCAGATAAAACTTAGCTTTTTATTGGGATCTGGTTACACAACAAGTACTTTCATCTCTCGCAAGGTCCAGAAATGCCATGAGGGAGGATACTCTTGCCTTAAACTTACTGGGATCAAATGAGTGAAACTTTCCTGCAGAAAATGGGACATTAATATCAAATTAAGAGAGTGTTATTGGAGCCATAGATTACAGGCCCTGTCTCCAAAGGGCTTAAATTAATTATCCACTGTGGGAATGTATACTAACAATTATATATTTTTATTTATTTTTTCCTCTCCTCTTGCTACACCTTTTATTTTACTGATCTCTGTGGTTCGGATATCCATGGTAGCTCGCTAGTCTACATATAATACTATATTTATTAAGTATCATGTGTCCCGGAGTGTGATGACATCTCCGGAATCGATACACATGTGGCCGTCAAGCTGCCCCTAACTGGTCATCCTGCTAATGTATTGTCTAAAAGACATTATAAATGGTAAAATATAAAGCATGGTATGATTTAGGGTATGGAATGGTGTGCTATGGTTCACAAACCAGGGTGTGGGGATGATGCCCCTTAACCTATGAAGAGTAACCTAAATGCTTTAAAACAAGCCCAACAAATGGGGATATTGTACGATGAATGACATAGCCAGTTCCAAAGCCTTGTGCCCCTTTATGGAGGTCATCTTGTGTACATACTTCCCTATAAATACATTTTAAGGGTTCTCCTTCCTAAAATGTAACAGATTTAATGTTAATTTCCTTCTTAGAAAGTTAATTATTTAATTCTGTTTAATACACATTTCCATCCGATAAGAAGATTAGGTGCTGTTTTTCACAGATGAGCAAGGTCGTTGATTTGAAAGTGTCAAGAGCCCCATAAATCGTTCGATGTATCTTAGAGCGAACCTCAAACACATTTTCCAACGCAGTTCTTCTTATGAGCTCTGTCAGAAATATTAACTTATGATTTATTTACAAGCATTAATAATGCATACAAAAGTTTTTAGATTACAACTACTGGGTGGTTAATATTTAATGCACCTTTAAAATATTTACTCCGAAGGCAGTAAGAGTTTCTGCTGCTCCCTGGGCTGTAATTAGTAGGTACACTGTACAGGCATCTAGATCAATGCAGTGTAAGAGGTGCAACTTACCTGTTCCAAAATAAAGGATATTGTCTCTAAGACCAAGTGGAGATCTTGCTTATCCAAGGAAAATGCAGCCTGAAGTTTCTCCTCCTCTTCTTCACTAAAAGTCCTTTCAGCCTAAAAACATTAAGAAATATCATGTATTTATTTTGCAATCAATAACTTGAGAACACACCGTAAAGACTAATTTACATGTATCAAATATATATATATATATTAGGGCTGCAACTATTATTTTCATAATCAATTAGTTGGCCGATTAATCGGACAAAAAAATAAATGTAAATTTTCATTTATTTAACATAATTTAACAAAGAGGAATAGCAGAATAAAAGAAGTCTGATAAAAATGCATTTCTTATTTTTATTTCCCAACCTGCCCCCCTCCAGTTATGCACATTTGAGCCCAGATATGCCACATACCCCTAGATATGCCACTTTGCCCTTATATGCCTTATACCCCCAGATATGCCACTCCATCCTCCCCTGATATGCCTTATACCTCCCACATATCGATGATGGTGCCCTCATTGATTCAGACTCGTACACAGCACACTGGCACAATACTTTTATAAATAAATACAGGATTAATCTTCACTGGCCCCAGGATTTAGATTCCCCTTAGTTTGCCCCCCCTCTCTACCTCTGCATTCCATATTTTACCCTTAATAAATCAACCCTAAAGGCCCGCATCGATACCATAACTGCCTCTAAATTAACCCTAAAGGCCTTATCAAGACCATAACTGCCCCAAATATACCCTAAACAACCTCATCAAGCCATACCATAACTGCCCATAAATTAACCCTAAAGACCCCATCAACCATAACTGCCCACTGCCCCTAACTTTCAGCAGCCCAAACATTAATTTTATACTCAGTGCTGAGCAGTGTGGACGCTAAAAGGTAAGGGGCGGGGTCAATTATCAGTGTGACTGCAGGGAGGGACTGGGAAGCAGAACAGGACGGGGTCAATCGTCAGAGTGACTGCAGGGAGGGACTGGGAAGCAGAACAGGACGGGGTCAATCGTCAGAGTGACTGCAGGGAGGGACTGGGAAGTAGTAACTGCTGAAAGTGACAGGTCGGATTATAAAACGAGGGGTATTTTTCAGAGCATTTGCTCTGAAAAACCCTCATCTTATAGGTTCAACTAATCGATAATGAAATTCGTTGGCAACGATTTACATTATCAATTATATCGATTAGTTGTATATTTATATCTTTCTAATAGAACAATACACAATAATATGTCATGGGTTGAAGGTCTAAGGGGCCAAACCAGGTGGAGGTTTGTCTTTTGGGCGACTCCTTGTTCTCAGTGGGCCAGTTGGGGAAATCTGTAAGCTACCTTATAACCGTCGAAGTTACGCTAGGAAGTTCTGTTTCTAGCAAGGACAACCTCCATAGCATGTTTGCACAGCACCATGCATTCTTTCCGCGGAAGAACACCTGGATACATCATCATCATCATGTTCCATCAGGTTGTGGAGACCTACAGACCCTTATCTGATTAGGATGGGTTAATTGTATTGTTGAGGTAGGTGTATGTAAATGCTGAACAGATCGCAATATCTATTCTAGTTAACACAGTGCGGCCATAGATTCTAACTAAAAGATATGCAAGCGTGTTTAAAATGATAAACATCCTTTATTGTAATGGAAAAATGCTTTTCCGAGAATAAGTTATAATTACTTTTATATGCATTCATTTAACCAACAAAAAAAGAAAGTTGTTTGAAGGAGCCAATCTTGGCAGGAAAATGTTGCTATTGAAAGTAATGGTTTCATTAGACCCCTCCAAAAGTGTTTGCCAAGCCTACTGTAAGCAGTGACGTATTCTGCCTAAGGCCGACTAAGCTAAGTGTGGCGGGCCCAGGGGGCGGCAGGCCCCTTGCAGAAAAAACAGGGTTAAAATCATCCTCTTTGGTAATCAGCCCTCCCAGTGTGCCACTAGAAAATATGTTAGTTACAAAGGAGATCTCTGATCTCTATATGCGGCACAGGTGATGGCCGGGAGAGGAGGTCCAAGCGCGCGATACACAGGATCAGGCACAGCTTAGCGGCCAAGGTAGATGGGTGATGGTAAATATATCACAGGCAAAGAGATCTATTGTGCCGAACACATCTCTTACATTGGAAATAGCTTGGGTAAGGAAAGAGGTAAATGCATATATATGGGGGTTATATGGATTCCCCAATCTGTTTGCAAGCTGTGAAGATTGGGTGCTCCTTTAAGCGCTATATCAGATCTGTAATTGTGTATTCTTTCCTCTTAGAATAAACTAGATTGGCAAACAGGTTAACCAGTTTTACCAATTATTGCTTTGGCTACCTAACAGTACTATACATGATCCTTTGTAAATGCAGCATTAGAAGTGTAAATGCAGCATACTAGAAGGGTAGTAGAAGCATTAATAAACACTCATCCACATCTACCAGACAAGCCTGAAGGCTTGTTTTTTCCCCTGAAATCCCATGGTGCTGCCACAACCACAAGGAATTCTGGGTAGGCACATGCAAATAAGGTCAACAATGATCACCTTTTGCCTCTATATCCACTTTATACATGGAACCCTTGAAAGTAATTGCCCCCTGAACAAGACAGCCTTCAGACAAAACTCAGGTGTAGTAGCCAGATCACCACTCATGGACAGCTGTTTCGATCTTAATGGGACTCGTCAGGATGAGATTGTGATAATGGCTATTGTTGACCTATTTTGCCTTCGCCTACCCAGAATTCCTTGTGGTTGTGGCAGCACCATGGAATTTCTGGCTTGTCTGGTAAATGTGGATGAGTGATTAATAATGCTCCTACTACACACACACACACACACACACGACACACACACATACACCACACACATACATATATATATATACACACACACATACATACATACATATAAACTACCTTAAGCTGTAGAGAGTTGCAGTTCTAATACCAGGTAGAGGGACACATATGTTTAAATTCTCCAGGCTATTTTATGATGTTTTTCTCTCTTTGGCAGCTATACAGAAGAAATGAAGTCATCCCTGAATCACTTTCACGGTTTCATTATTTTATTTAGCTCTTAAAGGAAAAAAACACAGATGATTTTCCAAGAAAGTCACTGTAATTGTTTGTAATTGTATTGTTGTGATGAAAACCTCTCAAGTGGGACAGTCCCTCGTTGCATCCCAATTCCCTTTTTCAGAGCGGAGAACGTTCGCTGCGTATCACAGGTCAAGCACACGTTCTCTGCACTAAAAGTCTGTGTATAGGGAGGTTATTTTTTGTTACAGGCACTAAACTAATTTGGTTAACTAATATATTTACTGTAATAGCTTATTTACTGTCAATGTAACTGTGATTGGGAGGCCATTACAGAACCACAAACTAATACAGACCCACAGAAAAATTAAACAAGTAAATTTTCTTGCGTCTTGAGCGGACTATTCATTAACAAGCACTTCACACACATTATGCCGGCGCCAACATAGCAATAAAGGCAGAAAACTTTATGGTAAGTTAAAATTTCACCAGCATCGCCAAAAAGCGACTTCACTATACAATACGACGGCCCATTCCCAACAAGCCTTTGCTGCAGGAAGAGGTTGGCTGGCCCTGTATATTGCTTTGTTAAATTGGTGAAATTAAATTATGCATTATGCAGGGCTAACACAGACATTTTCACTGGAGAAACCTACCAGCGTTAGCCCTTCATAATGCATTGTCATGTGTTAAAACATCAATTGGAGATTTAGTCACATCTTATGTCCATAGTATGCTTAGCCCAGCACTACGCCAAAGTATTCCAATATTTAGTGGGTCCTAGTGCTAAACCCTGCCTACTGAATTACTAAAGCTGAAACTAAATATTAAATCTAACCAAAGATACATACCTATAGACTGCTGACTGAGACAAACATAACAAATGGGTGGGGTACAACTTATAAAGGAAACAGAAGCTGAAGCTGAACTGGAATAAAGTATCAGAAGTATAGGACAGAGCGAGACAGGAGGGCTGTAGCGAGACTAAGAAAAACTAGACATAAGAAGCTCTGCAGCCTGTATGGGGCCTGACACTAATTTAAAGTTTGCAAAGAATAGAATATAGCTTTAAAACATCATAAAAATTCCTTGGACTCAGTAATAGTGTTTACAAACATCCAAACAGTTTTGTCTAGCAAACCTTTCAAGCAAAGCATAATTTATTATTTACTGGCAATTCTTTTATGTCTTTTGTTCAAGGTACAAAGAAACCATTTAACTGAAACAATAGCTATTACCGCTACAATGGGTGAATAGTAGCAATAGCTAAAATAAAAATTGTCACTTGCATAAAGACAAAAAATTGTATAATTTGAAAAAACTAAAGAACACAACTGGAAAAAAAAATCTATTTTAAACTACTTTTTGAATTACATACACACTCTATGGACAAAAGTATTGGGACACCTGACCATTACACCAACAGGGACTTTGGGGACATTGTAGTCTAAATACATAGACATTAATATGTAGTTGATCTCCCCTTTGCAGCTTTGCAAATTCTGGAGTGTTTCCGTGGGACTTTTGCCCATTCACCCAGTAGAGCATTTGTGAGGTCAGGCACCGATGTTGGATGAGAAGGCCTGGATCGCAACCTCCTTTCCAGTTCATCCCAAAGGTGTTTGATGGGGTTGAGGTCAGGTATCTGTGTGGGACAGTCAAGTTGTTCCCCAAACTGTTCCCACAAAGTTGGAAACATAGAGTTGTCCAAAATGTCTTGATATGTTAAAGTATTAAGATAAGGTAAGGGGTCCAAACCCTGAAAAACAGCCCCGGACCACTATCCCTCATTACAGTTTGTACGGTGCAGTGACCCCAAGCTTTTGATAGGTAGCGTGTGTATACATGATATAAGATATTTGTTGATTACATATTTACTGGAGCTTTGAGCAGCTTTTGCACGATAGGTGTTCTCAGTAATGCAGTATTTTTCAGATACTTTAGGTTCTTTTTAGAAAAATTTGGGGTCTAAAAAATTGGGTGCATCTTATACAGTGGTGGTAGATTTTTTATTTATTTTTTTTACTAGAAAGGAGACCTGCCGCTTATCTATTTTGCTCAGAAGTGTCTCTTGATCCGTTGCGGCGACACAGGAAACCAGTGGAGTAACGTGAATGCACATCACATCACATGACTCCGCTCAGTTCTTGTTCCTGCTCGAGCAACGCAGAGGGAAACAGCAGCCCCCACGGAAGTCTGCGAGCGGCACCAGAATATCTGCAGTTCAGGTAAAGTGGGGGAGTAAATGAATGAATGTGTCTGTTAGCAAATGAAAGTGTGTAAGGGGCACAGGGAGGCTGAAAGTGATGTGCATGTACTGGCTGCCTGAGCACGATAGGAGTGCGATTGCTAACAATTGCTAGCAGCTAACATCAGTCACACTCATATCATGCCCAGGCAGCCAGTACAATAGCTTTATGTAATATATTTTTCGGTCCCCAAAATTAAGGTGAGTCTTATACAAGGGAGAGTCTTATACTTGGGGAAATACGGGTAATCTTGTCTTGAGATACAGCATCGAAGTCAAACAAAACATGGTGCTGCTATTTGTAGTCAAGACAGACAAAATCCAATAAGGTTCCTGTTTGGCACTCAAGTTGAGGTTTATAAATTGCTCTACAGGGAGTGAAACAGGTATATTAAAGACTTAATATAACCGACTCACTGGATTTGACAACTTGTGTATTTATTTATTCTAAAGAATCAGACGCCAGTTGGATCCGTTTAATGTCTTGCATTTATGTTGATACACCACTAATAATGCACAGTGGAAGATAGATTGCACAGCAACATTTAAATAACTTTGTTCATTTTAATGCACATCTGGGCAAAATAAAATTGAAACGATCTGACAGACAAGACAGGAGACTGAATAAGATGTTGGATAATGGATACGGAATGAGTCTGTTGTTTTACTGCCAATGCAGGAAATGTTCTGACGTTTGTAAATTTTGCGAGTTATTTTAGGGGAGTCTGTGTTTTAATACTACCATTCTTTAACCCACAATGATCCGATATGTGGTACACTTGACCTTAAGGAGGACTCCAGCACCTTTTTCATGTCAAATGCATAATGGTGTTTGCATAGACTCCATGGGATTTTTACTGCATGCAATTAGGTGCATGTATTCTTTAGATATTGAAAAGGGAGGCTTCGGTCTCATTTTGCTCCTCCCCTAGTTGTCTCTACTGAAAGCAGGAAGTATATCACGGTATGTTTCTTGTACATGCTCAGCTAGACCTCCCACTATAGTCAATAACATTGAATTCACTGGGCAGCAGCCAATGACGCAATAACTTTAATGGAAATACTATTGAGAGGGGGCAACACATTTATAGACTAAGGCGCCCCAGTTTCCCTAGAGGCAGTCGTGGGAGCAAGAAAATGAATCAAGTTTCAGCAATTTCAACACACATGAAGAAATACAATTTTGGGGGATAGATTATTCCTTTTGGGTTTCACACACACAGATTAAATTTAGCCTCTGCAAAGAAATACAGCATTGGTGGTATAGCCTTCACCCGATCACACCAAGAAATAGAAACATAGGTTTGATTGATGGGGGGAAAACAACCTATTTTGTTCCTGTTGTAAAGACTGAAACCTTAATCGGTCCTTGGACTTTTCTTTATTTCTAACCCATGAATGTTTAATTCCCCTCACTGTATTATCCACTACCATTTCTGCTGGGAGGCTGTTTCACTAGTTACATGTAATGCAAATCTAAAGAAATTACATGTTTACATGTAAAAACATAAAGACGCATTTCACACCAAATAATATTGTGCTCGGTCTTTAAAACACACTATTTTTTATTCCCTATGATGCCTAATGCTTGTGTCTTAGTTCAGAATTTATTTGATGTTGCTTCTCAGTTTTATCAAACCAAGCAGATTTCTAGAATCTCTCTACACGTGGATCATGTGTGCACCCCAAGGATAGAAGAACCCTGATACACTGGTACATCAGGACAAGCTAGAGTGGTTTGGACAAATGAATGTAGTTTTTATGCTACTTTGGCGGGGAAAGTTCCCCCATAACATAATAATCAATGGTAAATGAATATCTCAAATTCTCCATTAATCGAGTAAGACTATATTATTTGATTTCTTATTTCGACAATATTCTTATATTGAATGGATCCCTCAACAGTTTTTCTGTCTTTTGTGTCTGGAAAAACCCACAAGTTCTATCATACAACATCTGGATTGATATTGTGTCCCCACCGGTGGATTATGCTACTGAATTGCATGCCGCCCTCTGAAATAAATCTTAACAACCTTACCAACAACAAGTAGCTGACTATTTCTACCCTTCTTCGCTCTGCGATACTCCTGACAAACAGGACTCGCCTTGATGTATTATCTGCACGCAGGACAAGGTGAAACCTCGGAGTTACTCACCTTCAAATGAAGTTTTTGGAGGATTCGGGACAGCAGTCTAGGAAATTTCCCTCCATCCATTGCATTCATAATGGACACTGCTTGCTTTATGCTAGGATGAATAACAGAGGTCTGTGAGTTCACTTTTTTTTCAGAGATAACATCACCTCTCATCCTACCTGTAACCAATCTCTAAACACTCATAAAATCTCTGAACATTCATGGATAGCAATTTTCATTATTAAGTGCTCATCATAAAGGGTAGAAAACTTATTTGGGGTTTTCATGGCTATGTCTGAAGATTTACAGATATTTGGATCCAAATGCAATGTGGAAAATTCAAAAGGCAGATGGGCAGCGTTATTGGCTGCATCGCCCAGTGTCCTATTGCTGGATCTATGTACTCCAGAGAATTCCAGATGAATATAGGAAGTAGGGAGATTAAGTGAATACATCCGAGCCTGAAGGTTAAATGTCAAGAAGGCTACATACCAGTACATCAGCCTGGAAACAATAAAAAAAGACATCTCTTTAACCTGGAAGACCAGTTTCTTTGAGGGCAAAAGCCAGAAGTAGAGTCTTGAACTGGTCAGTGCAATACATGAGCACTTTGTGCTGGATTCAAAGTGCTTTGCTATGAGGCATTAAGGCACAGGCCACAATACCTCTGTAAAGGTCATTTGGCAGCCCTAGTAGCAAGTATTAATGTTACAAAAGAATATCACGATCTGGCTAGGGTAGACAGGAGCTCTAAAGTGAGACTTGTTTCCACCAGAGATGACCTGGGGATTATTCACTAAACATTTTAGTTTGAGGACTCTGCTATGCCAGGCAGCCCCTGGTGAAATCTCATTGCAATATAAAGGGCATAATCACACATGGAAACTTCCTAAATGAGCTCATCCTGAGACTCTTGATATTTTAACCCTTTAATAGCCCACCATGAAGATTCTACACAGTAACTCACTAAATGGCTCTACAGTCATAATTGTCCTGATGGAAACCTTGACTTGTCATTATTTAAAGACAACTTTATTGAGTCACCTGCATTCAAGCAGGCATAACAACCATAACATAATGTGATCACAGCTGTGCAGAATAGGAAGGTGTCGTTTCTAGACCCTGGCAATTAGGGCAATTAGTCAACCCCTTATTGTTCCCAGGTAAAATTCATGCTGAAGTAGCAAATATGAAATATTAGTAATTCAAATAAATCACCTACAAACCTATGGTTTTAGCAAAATACCCATGGTTTCCTTAAGTCCTTTAATGATTTTTTTATAATCTCAAACTCAATTTTACCAGAATGCAAGCTACCCCAGTGTCTGTAAGAAGTCACATTGGCGACGTTTCAATGCCACATGTTTTCAGCATCATTCTCATCTTCTATTATATACACTACATGTATGTGATCTATACTAACACTGATACTCAAACTCTGTGAGTCTAACGTTGGTCTGCATTTCCTGTATAGACTCGGGGCTAATTCAGCATACTTGCTCTCTGTTAAAAGCACACACTATTGGCTAAAGTTATATAACAATTAGAATGGAATGTTTTATGCATCTTACACTAATAAAATCATTTAGCCTTCTCTCATTTACATTATCATAATGTCTTTAGTCAGGTGTTCACACTGACAGCTGTCAATCAGATCAGTATACGCTATCTTCCAGTAGTCTTTACCTTGCGGTCTCTTTGACGATGGCCGTTGCCATGACTCCAGCCCGCACCGCCAGCACCTACGTGAAGAGATATACTGGGCACCGTTTCGCGCTCCGGCTACAGTGCACTGCAAGTCATGTGATGTGAACGAAACGAGTCAGCTGACTCGACTGGACTTTCTGTACTACGGCGACTCGTGTGTTCCAAACCGCGAAACAGAAATGCTTAGGGAGGTTTTCTAAACGTTGCAGTCATTTTATTTAGGTGAAATTTGAGGCAGTTGCATTTTCGTAGCATTAATAAATCATCATATGAAGGCTAGTCGATTCATATAGAAATTTAATTGGAGCTAAAAGAAATAGTCTCAAACGAATGCCTTTCTTTTTTATTTTGTGTCGTATTTTTAACACAAATCATTATAATGCAGTTTTCTGACGCATTGGTCAGTTGGCAATTATAAAAATATTACAATATATATTAAAAACTATTGTGAGTAAAACTTTTTTTTGCTGAAACCAGAATTTAATGCAGTAAAATACAAGAGCACAATCGCGGCTATCTAATATGTTTTGCTGACTGACAATTTTTTTTTTATTATATGTCCACTTTTAGCTTTTTTTCTAACGTCAGTAAATTTACCGGCTGTTGATAATACTGCCACCAAGTAGAGGGACAAGCATATGGTGGCCAGGTTTTTGTACAACTTTGAGATGCTCACCAAGAACAGGTAGACGCTTCATAGACTGTCCTACGGTGCGTCCTCGCTTGGGAGCATCTCAAGTTTTAGCGTTCTTGGGCCATTACAGGGGAAAAATCTCTGTCAACGTATCAGTCTGATCCTGCCCCAAGGACAGTCCAGAACTAAAATATATGGCAAATTTCCCCTGCACGAGGGAACCAACAATCCCATTCGGCCTATATGGGTCTCATCAGTGGGGCTCCAGGTGGTATCCTTCTATCCCGAAACGTATGTCTGGGGTTGGTTCCCTCAGGAGGAAACATTTGCCTCACATTTTAGTTCTGGACTGCCCTTGCGCAGGATCAGACTGATATGTTGATGGAGATTTTTTTTCCTCAGTAGTAGCACATGAGCAAATTTGAGCATCTCCAATTTGGAGTTTCAAAGGACAGTATCCTGATAGAGACATTCATCTGTCCCCAGAATTGTCCCCATCTGTTAAAAAGGGTGCTCCAACCATCATATGCAATTTAATTGGTATGATAGAACAGTGTCCCTATTAAATTACCGCTTTATTTCTCGTGTAACTGCATGGAGGTGTTGATCACTCTCCCTTGTGTACTTACCTTCTTTCCCTGACACCCACAACAAACAGATCTACTCCTCTTCAGTTTGCATGCGACCTCTGAGAGTTCAATGGCATCTTAGAGCCCTCCAAGCGCATGCACAAAATGCGCTCCCATTGATTTCAAAGGATCTGTGGTTTGTGCCAGTGATTTGCAGCTTCAAGCAACCACAACTTATTGAGAAGGCTTTGAATTGCTTGATAGTCGCTTTTGGGTTAAAATGCAACACAGTCCCACTGATTCAACTCCTTGGTAAGCCATATAGCCACGAAAAATTAGAGAGGATTTGCCAAACTTTTGACATAGTGGCAGGCTAAGTAATATATGGCCAGACAGTGTGACAGAATACCCAATATCTATGCCTTAGATAGGGGTTTAATGAATGGTATTTGCTGGGTATGTACTGAATTCGTGTACAAGTGCACACCCCTCAGCCACACCGTGTTTCAGCCTCACCAACTTCTAGCAAAAGTATCAAGCACATAGACATGGCTTCCTCCATAGACAAACACTGGCAGTAGAACAAACAGAACGGAAGAGTTCAGTGACTTTAAATGTGGCACTGCCATAGGATGCCACGTTTGCCATCAGTGGCATAACTACAGGGGTCACAGTGGTTGCCCAAGCTGTGTGGGGGCAAAGGAGGCAATCACAAGCTGTGTGGGGGCAAAGGAGGCAATCACAAGCTGTGTGGGGCAAAGGTGTCACTGTGGGACATGTTGCTTGGTGAAGTTGGGGGAGGGCAGGGCTATTTTCACAACGGGGTCCTGTGGTTTTTAGCTATGCCCCTGGTTGCCATAAGTCGGTTTGTGAAATTTCTGCCCTGCTAGATCTGCGCCCATCAATTTTAAGTGCTATTATTACCAAACGGAAGTGTCAGCAACATACTGAAGCATGTAGTGTGTAAAAATCACCTTCCCTCTGTAGCATCCCTCTCTACACACCGGAATGCATAGTACCAATGTAAAGTTTGGCAGAGGGAGGCATATAGTCTGGGGCTATGTAAGGTTTTACAAACATTCCACTTGTGTCTCATTTTTTTAAGTGTGTTTCTATCGCTGTGTGCGTTCTTACGCAAGGCATTATATACAGAGGCTGTATTTCAAAAATATCAAAACGTGTCTCCAGGGCCGGCCCTAGACAAAATGCCGCCTGGGGCGAAGTTTAAAATGCCGCCCCCCCATTATCTACCCTTACTCTCCCTCTGTCCCTGCCGTCCCCCCCCATTATCTACCCTTACTCTCCCTCCCCTCCCTATTATCTACCCTTACTCTCCTTCCCTATTATCCACCCCCCTTGTACTTACCTTTCAGCAGTCCTGCGGCGAGTCTTCCTGTTCGGTCTCGGTGATGGCTTGTAATGCTGAGCGACGGAAATGACGTCATCTTCCGGCTCTCAGCATTACAAGCCAGCACCGAGACCGAACAGGGAGACTCGCCGCAGAGGAGAGAGAGAGAGAGGGGCGCTGAGCGGGTACTGACAACTTGGTAAGTGAAAACCACTCGGCGACTCCCTCTCTCTTCCGCTTTAAAAATAAAAAAGTGCCGCCCCTTCAAAAGTGCCATCTGGAGCAGTTGCCCCACTCGGCTCCATTGTCAGGCCGGCCCTGTGTATCTCCCACTCAGAGTTCTGACATAATCCCAGATATACCTGGTAGCTTCTCTCAGTTAATTATTTCATCTCTGTACATTCTGTCACAGGCTGTTTTTCAGGGTTTGGGTCCCTTAGTTGATGTTAATACTACAGCATACAAAGACATTTTATACTTGTATGTTCCAACTTTGTAGCACCAGTTTGGGAAAGGCCCTTCTCTATTCCATCATGACTGAGCCCCAGCGCATAAAGCAAGGTCCTTAAAAACATGATTGGATGCATTTGGGGTGGAAGAACTTGACTGGCCGCACTGACCTCAACCTCATCGAACACCTTTGGGATAAACTGGAACAGAGATTGCGAACCAGGCCTTCTCATACAACATCAGTGCCTGACCTCACAAATGCTCTACTGGATGAATGGGCAAAAATCCACACCGAAACACTCCAAAATGTAGTGGAAATCCTTCCCAGAATATTAGAAGCTGTTAGTAGCTACAAAGGGGGGGGACAACTTCATATTAATGCCCATGGTTTTGAAATGCAATGTCGAACAAGCTCACTCATTAGGGTGACAACATCAGCCATGTTTTCCAGGATACATGTTTTTCATATTGATGACCAGCGCAGGTAAAGTGCTGCCTGCAGTAAGTGGGATGTACAGAATTAGAAGGGAATTAGTACGTTATACACACCCCAAACTGCACGGAACCACTCTATCAGGGCAGGTCAGCAATATGTACAAATTATACATATGGCTGATGTGGTCACCCTAGCTCACATAGGTGACGGTCTGGTGTCCACACTCTTTTGGTCATACAGTATATAGTATAGCTATATCAATTTCTTTATACAATTAAATATAAATATGATTCTGGATTAGTTAAATAAACCTGTCACCTACACCCTATAGGTCCTTGAAAAATATAGCACATTTTTGTATCAAATCATTATACATATAAAAGTAGAAAATAACAGTGTTTTGTTAATTTTTATTTCAGGCACAGAATAATAGTATTTGCATTTTCACCAAAAACACATTTATAAAAATTTTACATTTTGAAAATTGAAAACATAGAAAAATAAGCAACTTTTTGGTCAACATTTTGCTTAGGCAGCTATGAGAGTATTGAATTATTTAATACGTATGTTAAAAATAAAAGACAAATAAATGTACACAACTGTTCCGTTTCAATAACACACATATACAGAAGATGTGAAGGCACTTCCACCAAGTACAGACTTAATTTCTTAAACCCATCTATCTGTAATACACTAAACAAGGTCACACAGTTTATGACTAATAATATTAGCTTAGACCTCCTAATTGTCCAATTTTTCTTGTGACAGTCACAGTTTCAGGCTTTGTCCCACCTAGCTGCACTATTCTGCTTTAATGCTTTCAGTGGTGGTTATGGGCCAGTCGGGGAGATCCTCTGAATGACCCACAAAGTTGTACAAATCAATAAAGGTCTTTGCTGTTGCAGCACAGACCACCATTGCAGCTCACACAACTCTACATTGGGATGATCTGAAGCTGAACAGTGCAAGGTGGCTCTTCTGGTAGATTGGTAGACTCCATCCACTTCAGTTTCTGACCCTGCCCACTCATGCCTCTGTCCCCACCCCCAACAAAGGTGTCCCAATTTGGACATGGCATGACTTAGAAAGGAAATGATGCGATATATGACATTATTCAGGTATATAAAAGGGCAGCTTGCTGATGACATCACCTGACTCCGTCTGTATTCTGTCATACACCCACTTTCTGTTGCAGCGACATTCTGGCCCGCATTTTCTGGAGTTACATTTGGGGCATGGATAGAAACACCCTTGACAGTTCTCTTCCAGGCAATCACACAAATCTCTGTTATTGCAGAGAAGTTTTCCTTTCTTGTCATACTTCTTCAAGGAGACCCTGAGAAAGAGATAGCAATATTGTTTGCAGTAGCAGTCCTAAAATATATAGCTTTATATATTTTTGAGCAATGGATGTGGATAAGTCATCAGACAGAAAAAAGGAATGATAATCATTCTGGTAATAATATACTCATTAATACACGAGTAAGCATCACTGTAGAATGTAGAGGTGGGCTAACAACTGTCAAAATTACCGTATTGGCCCGAATATAGGCTGCACTTTTTCCCCTCACTTTAGGTTTTTTAAGTGGGCCTAAAGTGGGGTGTGGCCTATATTCGGGGTTTAGCGCAAGGATGCGCAGTTCCTGTCGCCCGATTCCCGAGACATGCAGTCCCGAGGGCCAGGCGGGTGTTTTTTCTTTCATTTATCCCTCCTGCGGGTAAGCAGCAGGGTTAGGATCCATATGCCCTGCAGCTCTGCAGGGGACCTGTATCCTCCTCTCCGGCAGCCGTGGACATCTGCGCAATGACCTCTGCTGCCAGAACTTCCGCCTATGGTGGAGCACAGGCGTGACATAACCTTCTGGTGCTTCACCATAGAAGTGGTGGCAGCAGAGGTTGCCTACCTGTATCGTGCAGACGTTTTTTTTTTTTAATAAGGTAACAAAGCTAGGTAAAAAGATAAACTTTTGCTGTCATGTAAGATAAATGTGATGTCCACTAAAGAAGAATAAAATAAATACATATATTCTAAAATATATATAAAATAACATATAATAAATATAACAGAATAAAATGAAATATTTTCCTCTGAATTTTCAGATGAAATTGATGTTTTCCATGAACATTAGTGTTGAGGGAATATCAGCGTTGTCTCCTGGCGTTTCACTTTATGTTCATCATTACAATGCATTGTGGCTCCAATTCCAAAGACTTTATTAGATTAGCAGATGTAGCAATCTGTCTTCTTTTACCTCTACATAACCCTAAATGTTTTGCCGTGAGCACTTGTAACTGTTTTCGTAAGAATTTATTTCAACTCATTATTAAACATTCTTGAAATATAAACTAAGTGCTTTCTCTGCAACCCGGTACATCTGCTCTGTAAAATTTAGCCATCTAGTGCTCTTAGGAATATCGGATTGTTATGCCGGGTTATGCACTTGCTCACTTGTTGCCAGATTTGTTGGGTGTGATATGTTTTACAGTCTTCTGAGATTTTTAAGTTCTTTCCGTTCTTTGGCAAAAACAGTCAAAACAAAAAGTAAACAAGGGAGGTCTAATGCCCAGGAGATCACTCCCTTTGTATTTGCAAATCCAAGTTGTCCTTATATTATCTCTTTAAAGGGACACTCCAGTCTTAAAGCAGCCAACCAACATTGAGCTTTCCATTGACCATGGAATAGACAGGGAGCTGCAGCTTCTACTTAAGGTAAGTCATTTAAATAATTGATATTTTTTTTACATTTCGAAGAATGTAAAAAGCACTCACAAAGTGATTTAACATTTATTGTTCTTTTGTGAGGCTGCCAGTGACATTAAACTGTCTCTTTAATAACCATGTCTGTACAACAAACTCACACTAGATTCTTTATCGGGGCAGATCATGAATTTAAAAAGAGACATTTTATAACCAATCCCAATTGACCAAGTGGTTCAAAGTGGTTCAACACTCTTTCTAAATACATATACATTTGAAAGGGAATTATCAATTATTAAATTCATTTATTAAAGCGTCCAATGGCTTTTTTGTTAAATAAATGTAATGTTCAAGGCACATTTATTTTAAAAGTTCACATCCTGAATGTGGCAGGACAAACATTATGTAATCAATACTTTGAACTTCTGTTCCTTCCGCTCACTCCACCCTTACAAAGGCTGCCTTAACAATCGGAGAGATAACTTCATGAAAGGGAAAAATCATGCAGCTTCCAAGAAAAGAAAGTTCAAATCTCTTTCCCTTGTTGTATAAAAGACTTTATACAAATACATGGCTTATGTTAATATGTAAGTTTTATTTCTGTATAGCGTGTGCTTCAACAGCAACTTTGTTGGACTGGTTAGGGAAGATCAGAGGGGCGACGGTGGGGGCATTGACCAAAAATTGGGACAGTCCTGCAGAAAACAGTATGGTTGGGAGGAACAAGTGCACAAGTCAAAAGACCATCTTACTTGTTTGTAGAATAATATCCATTCATCTGAGACATGTAGACTTTCTTCTTCTGGTTTCTTGTTTCAGGGTTGAAATCAGCTACTAGGGGTCCAGGGTTTTGAAATGCCAAACATTTCAGCTGTCTCTCAATCTGCTGCTAAAATAGTATCACCAAATATAAAACTTTCAACAAAAATAAAAACCTATATAGGCGCACCATGAGTGACAGTCAGTGGGATTTCATGTTTGGAAATATGAAGAGAGAAAGGGATAGTGAAATGAGAACTCCAACCAAAATGTTTTATTTCAGGTATCACATTAAGTATCAAATGTTGAGTTCTGACATTTCATCTCATTATCATACTGTCTTGGGGTTAACAATAGATTGTTATACAATAGATACCGTATATTCCGGCGTATAAGACGACCCCCCACTTTTAAGAAGATTTTCTGGGGTTAAAAAGTCGTCTTATACGCTGGTATATACGGTAATTGTTTCAGTCTTTATGACCCAGGGAAAGTGTGAAAACTCTAAGGACAAAAGGGCTTCATTACAAGACTTCATTAGCTTTGCCATACAGAATAATCTCATTGTGGTGTTTGAAGGTAAAGCCACCCAAAATATCACAAGCCTGTTTACAATGGTGACCACAGGTCTGCAGATAAAGGGTGTCTATTGACACAAAATCAAATAAACACCACTTTTCTTCAATGTGAAACTAACTTACTCCATACAGCCCTGTATTTCATTCTCAAAGAAAATATTTTTCTGACCATGTTAAGTGTCTTAAGTGTCGTACTTTTCATGTTTATAAATATATATATATATATATACAGTTTATGGATACATTTACTTACATGTATATCCCAAGTTATTAAATTATTAACAAACCAGAGCTGGATGCATGTCCTCATTGCTGTACGATACAAACACTACAAGTAAAGTGACTACCTTCCTCTTTCCTAATAATAGTTTATTGAGTTATGAATAGTTGAAGTGATGAAATTATAATGGGAGTTGAAGTTAAATTCTCCAATAACAGAAGGGGAATTTCTTAATAGAAGATTAAATATATGAACCCCTCACCAACTGCCTCTGTGCTTTGGGATAATCTTCCTTGTGGGTTTGTGTCTCCACTTCTTCTGCTCTCTCTTCGTTTCTTGGTAGGCATACTTTTTCGGATTTCTCACTCATCATCAATGCTGTAAGAGTAGAATATTTTATTATTAAATCCTTTCCCAATTAAATCCAGCCCAATCTGAGATTCCTATAGGGAAGAGATTTTCATGGCCTTATTTTACCTGAACATATTTAAACAGTTATATTTGTAACATATTTGTAATGTGACAATACAGTCCAATGGTTTTGTTGGTATGTAAACCTACCACTAGGTGTCAGCATTGTTCTGTTTACATGCCCTTGATTTTAGTTACATGCCTTGCCATGCAGGGGATCAGCACATGATGAGAAACAGATCATTTGAGAATGCTATAACTCTTAGTTTTGCCATATCAGCTATTTTGTGAGTGGCACATAGATATTTTGCATGTCGCTGACCAAACATTGTCATATCTAGGATCCCACTAGCAGCTGAGGTGAGGCTTATGTGCTTGGTAGGGTTATGAGGGATAATGAAGATAGGTGAGATGGTAGGAGGAGGTTTGTAGGTCAGGATAATCTGGTTGGTATCTCATTTCAGGGCTGCTGCAGCACCAGAAATAAAGGAGTCGACGGCAAGCTCTGTATACACTGTCTGAAAGAACTAAGTGACGTACGTGACGTACACTCCTAAACTTATGCAGATTGGGGCCTTTAGTCATTTTCCTGGATTACCAGTACTGGCCTTTTATGGATTTTGGTCTTTGTGAATTAATCAGTGTTGTATCAGAAAGTGAGTCTTCTGTAATCTTGAAAGCTTATATTGAGCAAACAATAAGGTAGCCTTTTACGTCTACCTATTTGCCCATCTACTATGGCAATTTCAGAGGTATATGAGGTTTCCCACTCTACTAGGCATCATTTAAATCAAAGGTTATTTTAATAGTTGCCAATTGTCAATGTCTAACACTTTTGTTTTTAATATATTATGTATTTTAGACATTTGCAAGGCAGCAGTTTGCTTTGTGTCTACAACAGATTTTTTTTAATACATACTGTTTTCCAAATTTTGTTACAGTCTTTAATTGTCTTTGCAGAAAGACAGGGGTATATTAAGATTTGAGTCTTTATAACAGGGTACACTAGATAGACCAGTTCTTATTTGCTGTCAAATTCTAAGTTTCAATGTAATTCATTTAAATGGTTATTTACATTGAAATATTACTGGCTTCGATCAAAATACAAATAAATTAAACATTTCTAACCTAGACACACCGAACCCCTGAGAAATGATACAGATATTTTTCTTAGACCTAGGGAAATCTTTTCTTGTTACAATCCTACTGGGAGTTATTTCAAACAGGTGCATGACAATTACCAATTTGCCAATTGCCAAATGCTTATACTATAAATACATTAATAAACTGCTTTTCTGACAATATAAACTTGTAATTATATATATATATATATATATATATATATATTGTAAGTATGTATATACCGGTATGTACCTCCACGCTCACATTTTTAATATATGCAGTGATTCAAAGCAATACTGAGAAAACAATAACAATTACTTTTAAAAATATAGATATATATAAATGCACACCATTTTTCTATTGTTTTCACGCTATTGCTTTGTATGACTATATATGTTAACAGTTTGAACCTTTTTATGTTAAATGTGATTAATTAATTTAGAATAATTGAGAATCCCAGTCTAGATCTACGTACATTTTAACAGTGTATTGGTCTGCGCCTTAATAAAAAAAATAAAATATAAAAAAACAAAACAAAGAAAGAGAGAATCAAGAGACAGTTGGTAGTGTTCCCTAAATACTAAAAAGGATATCCAAAATCTATAAATTCTGGTGTATGCTCTAGCTCCAAAACAAATGAACAGGTTACAGAGTATAAAAATATATTTAATATATGCTTATTGCATCAATATATAAAATACATAATTTAACATATAAAAAACAATTGCAAAACAAATGCACAAATGCCAGTGACCTGACGCGTCTCGCCCCCCCAGGGGCTTCTTCAGAGGTTTTTCGAGCTGGCTTAATATAGACACTGTTACCTTTAAGGCTCGTTTTGAAGAGTATAAGCAGTGTAGTGTGGCTGGATTAAGAAAAGTTCAGCTTGATTTAATTGAAAACTGTGTATATCCCTCACAGGTTCAATTCTAAAAGTGGGGCATTCAGAGAGGTCTACCCGCTACCCAGATTGCTTTGGAGCTAGTGCATACACCAGAATTTATAGATTTATTGATCTATGTATATATGCAAATTGTTTTTACAATTCTACTATGACTGTTATTGGTATACTATACAAAACTCAAAGAGCGCAGTGTAATATGAGTCATCACAAACCTATGAAGCTGGATGACATGGCTCTTAAAATCAGTCCTGTCCAGGTCTTGTGATATTTTATATTTATTTTTTTATTATGATCCTTTGCTGCTTAAAACATCAAATGCAAATTAGTTCAGGTTTAAAGATCCAAAATGTGAGTTGTTGCAATGAGTTTTCAATGTCATACCTGAGATTGTTTCATTATATATATATAACATATATACATTGTCCGTATATTATATATATTACATTAGACATTCATTCTGCAGCAATAATAATAATAATAATAAAAATAATAACTGTTAAACCATCTGTCACTATTTTTCTTCTTCCTCTTGTGTGGATCACCTGTCACAATGTACCTGGAGAATTCCACCCAGAGAATACCTTTGAAGCAGCAATAATAAACTAATTAACTCAGTGCCTGAGATGCCTGCATTAATTGTAATGATCTTTAACAATTTCAGTGCTTGAGATGTGTGCATTAATTGTAATGAACGGGTTAATTTCAGTGCTGAAGATGTTGCTATTAATTGTGATAATGTAAGCAGGGCCCTCCTCACCTGTCGTTTCTGTAAGTCGAATTGTTATGTTATATACTACTTGGCATGACCTGTTTACCCATTGTACAGCGCTGCAGACTATGATGGCGCTATATCAAACAATAATTATAATGCGGTTAACACATTCAGTGTAAAATATGTCTGCATTAGTTTTGATCAGCTGGTTAACACTTTCAAAATTTTAAATTGTGATCATCTATCACGCTTTTCTTTTGTTCTACATGCTTCATAAAGATAACACTAAAATCAAATATTACCTTGCACTACTGTATAAATATATTGTTTTGTCCATTTAACACATCCAAAGTTTGAAGAAATTTAAGCATTTGTTTAAATTTTAGATATTCGCAACCCAGTTGTACCTTGCTACATATTGAGAGTCACTCACTAGCTGTGATTTGACGTGAATGTAAAGCAATAATAATGTGTGTAATTTTTCTAGATTATAAATTCCCATTGTTTTTTTCCCTGCTTCCGTCTATGTGCCTGGTATTGAAATCTGTTATGACTAATTTTATATATTGTAAGATCACACAACAGGGATCTGGTACCCCATATCATATTCACAGACTGCACCTTAACTTACCTGTGAAGTCCTACCCTGTTCGGTGTCACCTGTGTCAAGATGCACTTCTAGTGTAGACAAGGAGGAGCTGATGATTTCTTTTTTTACGCTCAGGATTGTCTCTATTAATGCGACTAAAATAATGAGGAGGTATGTCACAAGAGAATACCCATATTTACATGTAAAGTCAGGTGCTTACACCTGTCTGGTCAGAAATACATCCCAAGCCTCGAGCAGGCATCATGGATGAACCTAATTATACAATGCACTTAATTCTTGTCACACAAGAAGCACATACACGCAAAATAATATAATAACGTAATTCAATCCAGAACATAGTATGAAAATTATTTTTTGTTTATTGGTAAATGCAGAAAATATTATATATCCCTTCTAGTCACACAAAACATTAAGAATTTGTTAATAATTAAAAATAAATAAATCAGCAGAATTTAAAAGACCTACTTTTTTTTGCTTTTTTTAGCAGTCATGGGGCATTGTTTTTTAAATTAATTATATTAATCCAAAAACATAAATATAATTGTAACATATTGCCCCAAGCATATTAGCCTTTTGCTGCTAATATAAACTGATAGACAGCTTACTGTTGACAAGTCTAATAACACAGTTTAAAACAAAATGGAAAAATACATAGAAATCTTATGCTGGCAAATATCGGATCTCCTAATGCATCTCCTACATTCTACAGAATATCCATTTTCACGATTCCCAATGTTTTGTTGACTTGTATCATTTCCCTGCAGTCGGTTTTTACCATTAAATCTTCTGTAATCTTAATAAAAGTGTGAATAGCAGCAGTAGCAGCTTAAGTTAACCACCCTCTGCCTAAATTAACCCCCAATATTAGAAAAAAGAACATGAATTGATCCCCTGGAGTAAACAAGAGCATTGAGCAGTAGATATAGGGCACAGGGAAAATACTGCCAAACAGACTCATCCAGATTGTACAGTATTGTACAGGACAAAAATTTCCCCAATATTACAAAAAAGAAAAATATTTGATCTTCCAGAATTAGGAAAGAGGTTGAGCCACAGAACCAGGGCACAGACACTGGCTGACAGACACATCTAGATTGTACAGCACTCTACAAGACTAAATTTCCCACAATGTTGGAAAAAAAGGAGAATTGATCTCCAAGAATAAGGAAGAATGTTGAACCACAGGGGCAGGTACTGGCAGACAGAGGGATCTAGATTGTACAGGATTATGCAGGACTAAATTTAGCTCAATATTAGAAAAAAGGACTTGATCCCCCTGAGTATGGAAGGAGATTGAACCGCAAAGGCTGGGCAGGGCACAGACCAACCTCTGTCACACAAAAACATCCAGATTGTACAGCATTGTACTAAATTTTAATATAATATTAAAAAAGAAGAAGAATTGTTCCCCCAAGAAAGGGCAGACACTGCCAGATTGTACAGGATTGTACTGGGCCTAATCTTACCCAAAACATTAAATAATAGAGGAAAGAAGTGATCCCTTAGAGTAACAAAGGACAGCCCCAGAGTGCGAACGCGATGGAGAAGCAGCAGACTTAATAAAGTGTCACGGAAGTCTCGGTGCTCTGGGCTCCAGGAGGGGCCTGAGGGGTAGTCCACTCCCTACAGATTATGGGACTAAGCCTTGGAAGGGGTTCTGTTTTTGGGGAGGTGGGTACGGGGGATCCATTTGGACTACTTCCACAGCACATTTTGCTAAAAATAAGTTTGAGTATGATGTCAAAAGTCTACTAGGTAACATAGTAGATCTGTCATCTTGTGTGTACATCTTTATTTATTGTTGCCTTGCTTCCTGGGACAATCTGAAGCATTTCAGGACATGTTTAGCAAGGTTTGGAAGATCAAATTGATTAGTAACAAGGAACAAGGAGTCTGAAGATTTGGTGGGAAGAACAATATAAAAATTTGATCAAATGTAATAAAGTGTAGTTTTGTGGGCGAGTAATATGATTACTATTACCCAATGAGTGCAGCCGCAAATCCATATTCCCAGATGCTTCTCATAATTGCTTCACTCTTCCCAAAATAGTTCTCGCATCGAAGGCTTTATGAAGGAGCAGCAGCCATTTGGAGTTTTAGCAGATCAAAACAGATTATCAGGAAAATACTGCTGTCAAGTGTACCTAGCGTTTGTGGTGTTCAGTAATCCCAACAGCGCCAGCAGGCTGGGTAAGGATACTGCAGGAATAGTGATAAGAACAGGGCAATCTTTCAGGTGATGTAACTAACAAAAGGGGCAAATACATGGATATATCTTCCACACTTCCCTGGAAAACAGTGAGCTTAGTCCGGCGATAGTCCATCAGGTAGGGCGAGATGTTGAAGAGGGATGTAGTTGTTACCGTCACAGTGGACACAGGACAGTGGATTAGGGGGAGAAAGAGTATGAAGAATTTTTAATGTATATTCTTTGGAAGGAATTTAACCTTTTGCTGAGAAATCCCTTTAAAAGTTTATCAATCCCTTTAAAAGTTTATCCATAGGCCTGTAGTCCTAAATAGTTTCTCTGGTTATTACAGCCACTCAGTGCTTCTCATCCCTTCCATTAGTCATATCAATTCTCAAGATGTTCAGTCATTTAAAATGTGTTCACATCTTATTTTCCCCTTGGGAACTGTCAATTCCTCTGTACAGGTCTGAGAGTTTCAGATGTAAGTAGTCAGGTCAAGAAAACATCTACTTTGCGGGATTAGCTATATTTTTGCTAAACTATCACTGACCTTCTAAGGAAACAATTTAGATCTCTATTATGCTGTGAATATTACAGCTGGTAATCCTTGTATTTCATCTGGCATGAAAAATATGTTTCCAGTTTAGAACTGTCATAATGAAATACATGTATTCTTAGGCTGACCTTTTCTGGAAAAGTCATTCTGTAAGCTCTTAAACTAATGCAACCGTAATGTATGTCATTTCTTTAAGAGCGTTCCATACCTTAATGCTCCAAAGAGTTACCATGAGTCGCAAAGCTTTTAGTATAATTTCTGGGATTAATATTACTGCCAGAGAACTTTGGTACACATTGTTCATTGCAAGGTGTGGTGCTAAGAATGTCTTGCTATCCACCTTTATTATTATTATGGCACAGTTTACCATAATCTACTTTACTTTTTTTATATAGAATTTCTAAAAACCAGTGGCGAGAGCTAAGCAAAAAGTTTAATTTTGCCCTTGTGGAAATATTCACAAATATCTTTTAACTTTTCCACTTTTGACAATACGTCCTGTAGCAATGCTGACTTCTGCAGATGTACAGTCGAAACTTTCTATATCTGCTTGATGTCATCATCAGCATTCCTGTGAACCCTCTGGGTTTGGCCAATTCTTAGGGTTGCCCCACTCCCTGCCCATTTCCCTTGAAATGGTGGTGTTTCCTACTATGTCAGTGGGAATCCCAAATGATGTCGGTGGGAGCACCCGCTGACATCAGCGGGAACGCCCCTGGCGTCAGTGGGCCCCTGACATCAGTGGGTAGTCCTGGCCGCGTGCTACAAAGGTGGGCTCTGGGTAGCCAGAAGCCCACAAGTTCCCAGGTAGGATAATGAGGCATATAGTGACTCTTTTTACTTCCTGAAGCACTATGTTGGATCTGATGTAGAAGAAAGCAGAAATTCTGAGTCAATGCACATTTTTTATCTCAAGAGTGTCTGTGGGTCATAAAGTGGAATTCTCCACATTTTTTT
Organism: Spea multiplicata; assembly: GCA_009364415.1. Taxonomy (NCBI): domain Eukaryota; kingdom Metazoa; phylum Chordata; class Amphibia; order Anura; family Pelobatidae; genus Spea; species Spea multiplicata. The sequence continues at coordinate 32,594 of VKOC01023512.1, forward strand.
GCCCACTTGTACTATTCAGAATTTTCTGAAAAGGAGTTTTCAAAAGCCTGATCAGAGGCGAATGAATAATATTAATTAATGCTGTTTTTGTGTTATGAAATACTTACAGCTACATTGGATCATTCTTAAAAGCAGTTTTTCATGTTTTATTTAATAAGCGTAGATACCTATTTTTGCAGGTGCATCTTTTCAAATACACCCACCACTGACTGACATACTGTATATTCGTATTCAATTAGTGAATACGGACACCTTGAACAATACTTTGTTGAATGGAACTTTACTGCATCCTAAAATATTACCAGTTCTGATTTGTGAGAAGGTGACTAATATAGTTCAGGCACTGACCATAAAACAGAGCCTACAATTCCTTTAATTTTGCGGTCCAACTCCATCAGTGTCTCTGTTTACCTAGTTTTGAGGAGAAGTTCATCTACATATAGTTTCATAGCCAACATAAGTCTATTCTAAAACCAACCTGCATTCAAGTATCTAGTAGGACACCAGGTTTATATATTTTATATATATATGTTTCCTTAAATATGTGCATGATAATGAGCTGTTACTATCAGATCTAGAAGAGCTAGAAGTAATAGTTGGTTCCCTGGGTCAACACCCGAATTCTCAGGGTTGCCGAAGTGGGGTAACTGCAAGGAGAAGATGACCCTATGTGCCCCTTACTGCTTGGAGATGTAGATAAGGCATCAGTGCAAAGGAAGGATCTCCATTCCTGACCTAGAAACCAAGTCCTGTTACGTCTCTGTTTATCACAGTAAAAAAAGCACACAAAATAATACCATCCACAAATCAGAGCAAATTTATTCACATTCTTCCAAGAAAATGTAAAAAAATATATATATATATATAACTTTAGTTCTGCTGTTTAGGCACGAAATAGTGAAACCATTTATACACAGAACAGTTTAGCTTAGAAAAACTAAAAAAAAAATCATTTTTTAAATGTATATATAAATTGATTCGCTCAGAGATCTGATTCCTCTGTGTTCTTCCGTAACCAGACAATAATTTTGGTATTTACAGTGTTGATCCATTGCAGGTTGGTTCTCCTATAGGTTTCAAGTTTCTCCAGTAGATTGTCTCTGGTTTTATCCTCCAATGTTCTTATAATGAAATCGTGTACCTATACATTAGAAAGTAATGGAAATATTCCATTAAACTCTAGGTTTATCCACAAATACATCACATAACGATTCCCATTATTTTTATATGGTCTATGTATTTAAGTACTTTAATCTCTTATTACTCACTAAACTGTGCTAATGAAAACGTCTAATTTGTTTCCTAATTCATCAGTGCAATAGGAAGACACATTGTTAATTAATGACATCAGTGTTCAAAAAGTGTTATTTAGTTGGCATTACTATATAAGAAAAAGTAGCGCTTCTCTGTTCCTATAACAGATTTTCGGAATTAACAATTCATCAGCTCATCAGGAGTACTCCGTGGACCGTTACCACAGGTTGGGGAAATATGTTCAAGAGTAGAGGTGTCTCACTGATAATATATGGAGTCCACTGGTAGGTTAATTGTGCCAGCATAGAAATAATAGAGAGGATGTAAGATTTTAAGTAACTTTCACCCAAACATGTCTTAGCTCAGGGCTCGACAAATCCCAGGCGCCAGGTTGCCATGGTGTCTGAGAATTTTGTCCTGGCGCCTAGGTGTTTGTCAGCCTGTCAAACAAAGTTTGCACCATGGTGCAATAACTAACGCTGCATCTAGGGATGCACAGATATATCGGTGGCGAAATCAAAACGGCCAAAACTTATCCCTGCAGGGGCCGGACTGCTTAACTGTGTGTTGCTCTTACTGTGCGAGCAGCGTCTCTTGTACTTGCCACAGGAAGCAGGAAATTCATCTCACGTGAATTCATCTCACGTCACATGACTGCTCCATTCCTCCTCGTAGGGGGCGGGACAAGAGAAGCTTGTGCAGAGAGACAGAGAAAGAAGCAGCAGGGCCCCTACAGAAGTCTGCGGATGAGAAGTCTGCAGTGCAGGTAAGGGGGTGAAGGAGGGTGTATAAATGAGTATATGAATGAGTGTGTGGGATAGCATGGCTGTGTAAGTGGGGGGAGGAGCATGGCACAGGGGGGCTCTAAGTGATGTGCAGCAACAATACACAAGGGGGGCAGCAAGCCAGGTTTCAGCATGTACTGCTTGCCTGAGCATGATAGGAGGGTGATTGCCGTTAGCAATCACCCTCCTATCATGCCAAGTCAGCCAGTGAATGCTGGAACCTGGGTATGCCTGGGCATGATAGGAGTGTGATTGCTGTTAACAATTTTGGACAAAAAAAACAATAACAATATTAATATATATATATATATATAATTGTTACCAGCAATCACACTCCTATCA
>VKOC01023516.1:0-28485 GCA_009364415.1 Spea multiplicata
TAACACCAACTCACTGTAACACCAACTCACTGTAACACCAACTCACTGTAACACCAACTCACTCTAACACCAACTCATGCTAACACTAGATACTAACACACACGCTAACTCCAAAAAGCAGAGAAAAAAGGAAAAAACGAAAACTGCTTGCAGAGGGTAGGAAATCCAGAGAAGGGGGGGGCATCCTGAATAAATATCTTCTCCTTCTGAGTAACGTCCTCAGACTAGGTGAGGAAACGGCCGTCTGCTTTTAAATTAGGAGGCAGGAGGCAATATCTCCTCCGAGGTCCCCCCTCAGTGAGTGTGAGCAGGACAAGGCGCTTTATTACTTTGCTGTCAGCGTAATGTGAGGTGCGCACGGAAGAATAAAGCGCGGCTGTCACTCCGGTCCTACGAGGTATCGCAGTTCTGACTGAGTTTTAGAATTTCTTTAATTAACACGCAGTTAATCAAAACCTGCTATATTCATACCGCTGAGCCTTAATTAATTAATTGCGCGTTAATTAAAGACAAGCTTCGACTCTAACTGGGCAGCTGTGATTTAAAGGTCCTGGGCGATGTATAGCGCTCCATCTTTACGCTTAAATGTAGGGGGCACCAAACCTCCCGCTGAGTGACGGTAAGTGAGGACCCCTAAGGAACGCGCATGTTGAAGGCAGTTTTCGCCGCTGGTGTTTAAATAATACTCAGGGCTCGTTGGTGAACTCATACCTCCCAACAGCCCCCCATTTAAAGCGTTGTCCTGGGTATCTGGCATCGTGGGCTTGTTCGGGAGATATAGGCAAGCAAGGCATCTTCCCGTCTGATTGGCAGATTGACTCTATTGTGTCATACATTTCATTTGGTGATATCATAAACCGTCACATTGCACCTGCTGATCGGGGATTTAATATTCTCTACCGGATTCAGTCATGTATTACATCCCCGCTGTCACATTCTTTTCCGTGCCGCTCTTATTTGGAGCAACGCAAGATAATGCCAGTAACTTGTAGCAGGCCGCTCATCCCTGAAACCATCTTCTGGAGCTGTCACCTGCATTTAAAACTAGCAGAAGATAACGGGATCCGACAACAAGGAGCGATAAGAAAGAGCGCATGAAGCCGTTACATCGAAGGCACGGGAACTGGAAACGCTGAGACGAACCCGTCGATACGTCACATGGTCAAAGAGGCCGACTTTGGTTTGGTGGGTGTGGTTATAGACGGGGCTAGTGGGTGGGGCTTCGCCAAGACTATTTATGTGTCTTTCTGAGCCTTCAGCATCTATTATTATAACCAAGAAAGGGATTTAGAAGAAGGAGAATGGATTTTATTGACGCGTTTATCAGGGGGGGGACTTAAATTCTGGGAAACGCTACGGAGAAAGCAAACTTGCCCCAATTCTGTGGAGTGGGGTATGGGCTAAAACCATGCAAAATCTTGTCTAAAATGGTGTAGTTTGTTCTAAAACGTGCAGAGGTGGTCAGAAGTGATGACCATAGGTAGATGAGGGTGGAGCTAACATTAAGCCCCTCCTACAATGCCTATAATAATAATAATATAGAATTATAGCGAACACGGAATCCAGCCGTGGTCTGTGTGATAGTTTGACCTGTTCCGGGACGTATTTTTGGATAGATTTATAAGACAAACCTTGATCAGTTCTGCAGGGGGAAAAAATTGGAACTGTCAGCAAAAAAGATCTGTTATCAGTTTTGTTAAGTATCTCAGGGGTAATACCAAGCTATTTTGGTTGGATTTATAGCCCAGTTGATATATGTGTTTATTAGACTCGCTGATCGATGGCAGAGACTGCGTCTTGGGAGGGACGGCTCAAAAGTTTCACAATTCTATAATTCTGTATTATTGCTTTGGGTGTCCGATACTCCCTAAAGGAGAGGATATTTAACCCTAAAGGTGTGAGCAAGGTACGGGGGGGGGGGGGGTATCCTAAAAGAGTGAAGAAGCTGGATACTATGAGAAGATGGGGTGACCCAAAAACCTCGCCCTACTAGGAGCTTACATTGAGAGCTCCTGATGAAGTATTCTCTCTATCACAAACACCAAGGTCCATGAATAAAATTAAGAAGTTATGAAATCATGAATTCATAATCTTCATCTCCAGATCAACACTGAAAACAACGGCAGGAATGAAACTGGCCTATGGGAAATTGTGGCCCACCCGGTATGTGAAGGGGTCACCAGAGCAGATCTTTCTGGTTATACTGGACAGCATGGTGTCGGATTGAGCTCTGTTGACAGACACTACGTTACCACCAAAAATAAAGCTACATTCAGGGCCACCCATGGTGTAAAGGAGACCTAGGTCACTGCCTATGGAGCTGAGCAGGTTAGAGGCAGAGCCACCACCCGGTTCTCTCGACCCTGAGAACTTCCCATTAGCGACTGCCCAGAGCTCCTCTCTACCGCTTCTTATAGGGGGCAGGACAGGGTGTGGCTGTGACCAAGGGGCAGGGCTAATCAGGCATAAGGGTAGGGATTTGGCAGGGAGTGGGCGTGACCAAACACTGTGCTCCTCCCCACAGCCCGAAGACACTAACCCGGGGTCCCGGAGAAGCAATGTTTCACCCGGAGACTTTGGGTGAAGCCCGGTAAATTCCCAGAGCACCGGGGCCACTAGGACCCTTAAGCCCTGCGCTGTCCCATTTTTGTTTCTTCATATCCCCGTATTGTGTGTCTGCGGTCCATTATCTAAAAGCACAGCGTATAGGTAAATAAATATACGCTACGTTACACATATTCCAGACGCACCTAGTGATTAACGTGCCAAGGTTTGATTTATTTCGAGGGCAGGCGCGACCCCCCCCCCCATGAAAGTCCTGCCTTTTATCCTCTCCACAATTCACCAGCCCGGTACAACCACGCGAGGCCAAGAAACAGACGGCTGCTGCTTAATATTTAATATTTTACATCTGTCGGTGCCGTAAGAAACAAGAGAATTTATCATTCAGAATGCAGCCTTCCCAGGAGCTCCAGGCAACAACTCATGCAGCTTTTTAAGGTCTAGTCCTAGAGGTTGTGCGCTCCGTTTATTCTTATCCTGTATTTCTATTCCGTCTTTGATCTAACCGCGTCTCTTCTCAGTCTTGTCTTGTTCTGGGGGGTTTGTTATCCTTTCCCCCGTCATCCAAACCGTCCGTCCTCTGAAGTGATAGACGGCCGTCGGTGGCATCGAGAAATCCAAACTCCGATCTCACCGGTGATGTAATATCGGCCAAGAGAAGAAATAAAAGCTCCATTTATTTACCTCTAAGATATATCTTATTTTACACTGAATTACAAAATATAAGGTGCCCCAAAGCTCTCGGTACCCAAAATGATATCTTCCGGGTCGCATTATTAGTCTTTCTTTAGTTAATTAGCATATTAATTAGTTCAGATATCTTTTACTGACGGCTGATATCCACCAAACGCACAGCCAGCGTACTTCATGCCAATTATCATTCATTTCCCATAATATCAGCCTGGAGTTCTTTCTCTTCTCCTTAAAAAGGCTGCCGGAACCAATCAACAGCAGCCAGCGACTTGACAACAGGGGAGAGATAACTTAATGGGGAGGAATAATTGTGCATGAAGTTATGATAGCGGTTGCCATGGAATACCCATAAAATAGGCTTCTAATTCATATATAATCCTTATTGTAATCCTGGGATTCTGAAGAGTCTCTTTAACAACGCAAGATGGGCTTTGTCTAGAAAAACATTGCGGAGTAAAAATGGGTTTAGAATTTTTTTTTTTTTGCCATTCTGGTTGCTGAAACGTCTCGTGTTTTGCCCCAGGAGGCATTTGGAAGGGGACACTTTGTAAGCATACAATGGGTGGGTGCGCAAAATCAATCTTATAATGGGATGTGAAGGTCAGCACTAAATATTTCCCGGGAAGGACGAGCGAGGTGGTTATGCGGAGAGAGACGCGGCCACAGCTGTGACCGGAGTGACAATACACGGCCAGCTGCAATTTATTAAGCGAGTCAGACTCTAACGGATTCATTGCCTGTCTGTGATTCAACGCGCGCACGTGTGCTAGAGCTTGTGTATATGTGCGAGAGCGTGTGTGTGCGAGCGTGTGTGCGAGCGTGTGTGCAAGAGTGTGTGTGTGTGCGAGGGAGTGTGTGCGAGAGTGCGTGTGCGAAAGCGCGTGTGTTTGTAGCCATGTGATTATGCGCGTCAGGATCTGCCCCTGAGTCTTTGGGTGTTTACCCCAGTCTTGTGGTCTTGGGGTAAAGGAGTGGGGCTGTCAGGGTCACATAGTCTGGAGTCGACACCTTCCTATTCCACTCAAATTTAATGGCATCCAAGCTTTCCGATTTGAAGAGTCTCAGGGTCAGAGACCTGGATATAGTAGAAGAGGATGCATTAATAAATATTAACAAAGATATATATAGCACATTGTGTGTATTTTTTGTGTATATATATATATATAAACATACACACATACACATACACACGCACACACACACACATATTAACTGATGTGTGAACAGCACCATTCCCCGAGGCTGCGTTTGGTGCGGAGAGATAAGCTTCCTTGTCCCGGCCGATTAAACTCTGAGGATTAATCCACCGAACCAACTGCGAGGCTTTATCTGCTCTCTGTGCTGCGTAAACATAGCCTTAGCCAACACACTGACACAACACCCATCATACACAGCCAGCACACTGACACTACACCCATCATACACAGCCAACACACTGACACTACACCCATCATACACAGCCAGCACACTAAGTTGCCCAGTAATAAAGCAGCAAAATAGGTGTTTGCCAGACAAAGGCTCAATGACCGCTATCCAGTTCTTTCGAAATAGAAAGGGAATTCACAGAGACGACAAAAAGAGCACAGAAAGGACCCAAGTTACCCAAGTTCAGCTAATGGCCCAAAATATTTAAGGGGCAACTGATCTCCCACCCTGCCTGCCAGCTCTCCCCTGGGCACACATACTTTACCTATGACTTAGTAATTGGAGACCATGGAGAGACTGGTCCAATTAAGGAAAGACACTTGGTAAATATGGCATGGAAACAGACATTTTAACCCCCTGTTCCCAGGATCTGCTCATCCCTCGCTGTTACGTCATCTCTTCTCTATTGTGAAGTTGCTGATTGTTGTCGATTGGCTCAGGGTTGGGGAGGAGAAACCATCGGCTAGCGAATCGAATTCATGCCGGTTTTGCCGCATTTCAGCACAAGTCTCCGCTTCCCTGAGGTCAACTGTATTTATTAAAACAGACAGTTACACTGACAACCAAAATGCACAAAACTATGGGTTTTTTAAAAATATTTATTGGAAACTTTGCTGCCCTTTAAAATAATTACACACCTTGACCTACATATAGTTAGCAGAACAGCCCAAGAAGTCTCCGGAGATCCCACGGTGCATTTAATCCGCCGGTTATTAGTAGGCTGTGAAAATCATCTTTAGTTTTCCAAACAATGGATACGAAGTCCTCTAAAGTTCTAATCGCATTTTCCGTTTTATACTCTAATTATTGTTAATAAAATTGATCAAATGAACAATTATATGCCCCAATCCAGGCTTCTCCGTGAACAATGCGTTCCCTGGCACCTGTGTCCTCCTTACGCCAATTCGTATTTCTCCAGAGGAACCTCAGCTTTTCTTCATGGATACAGTATCTCTACCCAAGGGCGCAGCTTCTGTCCAACCCCAATGCCTATCACTCACATCCGGGAGCTTCCCGTGAATGAGAGTAGATACTTAACAAAAAATGTCCTCCCATTCGGTTCGTATCACCAGAACATCCAGACTGCCGCAGAAAGCGGTGAAAGGTCCAGGAAAGAGGTTGGATGCCCGGCGTGATGGACAACCCTCCCGTGTATGTAACAGCTGACGGTAAAAGCCTTCTCTATTATGACGGGTGCCCTTAACCTCTCTCTGTCTACCTGTCAGTCTGCCTCCCATATTCATTAACCCCTTGCCCCTTGCAGGCTCTCGCCCGGAGCTCATCAATACTTGTATGACGGTTGTAGTTACCCTGCTACCCTTTGTTGCCGGCTGATATGCGGAGTTCTGTCCCAGAAAGTAACCTGTCGGGAAGAGGTGCGGAATATTCTGCGGATAGAAGGAGGTTTGAGGCTTTGTTCTGTGGGGGCTTTATGTTGCCTTTTTCCAAAGGGTATTGGCCCTAATTTGTTAAAGCGAGAAAGAAATAATTCTGGTGGATCTTGTAGGCTTGTGAGCCGGGCCCTGGTAACCTAGTGTATTGAGTTGTCTTAAGTCTGTTCAGTTCTAGTTTGTCAGATGCTTTTAAATGTACGGACTGCAATAAAAGAAGTGCTGTGGAGATTAACTAAAATAAAAAAATAAAGTAAAAATTAATAATTTTAAATAAATTAATAATATGAAATAATAAAAAATATAAATATTATATGAAAATAATAAAAATTAAATTTATTATAATAAAATATATAAAAATTATAATCATTATATGATAATATATAATAATTACAGCCAAGGGTCATGGAAATTAGCTAAGATTGTAACGTGTTCACCCTGGAAATATATATATTTTACATGACACATGCCACATGTCAAAATGAGTATCCCATAGACTTGGTGGAAAAATTCCAAATTAGTAATTTTGGGGCACTGAAGTTACCTACAGGAATGAGTAGCTGACAGTTCGGGAGCCAGGCGCCTGCAGGACGCTTATTACGGTGAATCTGCGGCGTGGAAGCTGGGGAAGGGGGTGCACGGATATGAAGCCGGTGCTTTTGTAGGGATTAACAGATAAGCACAAAGAAAACACGGTCTATAAACCTCAGGGGATGGAAAAACAGGGAACATACAGACAGCACATTTGAGGAAGCTCTAGAAAAAAGAAAGATGCAGGAGAGCTCTGGGTCTGGGCTCAGTCACAGTTATTTAAAAATGGAAATTGGCAATCAAAGATCAAAGCCTAGGAGGGGAGCTTATCTCATAGAAATGCCCCTCATTACCCTGCTCCTTAATGCGCGACCGCGTTATCTGAAACGGAAGGCACCTTATACTCCGCTGCACGAACACAGAGGGGATCAGAGGAGCCCAGAAAGGCACTCAGTGCAATAAATAAAAGCTGCTTTCCCACCTACTCTGCTCAATGTAATATTGGTTTCCGTATTTGAGGATACCCAAACTATTCCTTGAAATGATTCCTAAGTCATGTGAAATGTTACATCGTTCTTCTTTTTTAGGGAGTGTTTAATTGTGACATGGGACGTAGAGGTGATGGCCCAAAATCGGGTGTCCTGGCACCCCATGTTTTAGATATTAACCCTAGCCTCTGGCTAGACAAGAAACACGTATCCCATGTAATCTGCCCAGGATAATCTTACATGTTAACCACATATTTTCATGTCCACATTTGCCCCGAACAGATCTGCTGGAAGGCTGTTCCACGTCTGTCTTAGTCTTTGTTGCTCAATAGTATTTTGATGTCACTTTTCAGTCTTTATCCCTCTCAGCTTCAAATCAATTCCTTTCATTCCATTTCTTTCCTCACCTCTTATTAAATTACAACAACAGTTAAAGTGATTTCCCTCCAACGCTACAAATATTCACTCGTGAAGAATGATTACTTCTGGGCTCGGCAGGAAACGCATCAAAAAACTGAAAACCTGCCGTTTTCAAACCGTTTAACTCGTTCTGTCCACGGACGCTGCGAATGGAACAGAAATGAACATTGTATCGCCAGACTAAAAAGTTATTTGAGTTTAGTTTTGTGTCATTTTATATCCAAAATCTGAATTGTAAACTTTACGTAAACTTTACTTTTTTAGATACACATTTCTATAAATAGAAAATACATAAAACCAAATTTAGCACCAAAAGATTCTGCATATTGCTTATTATTCCATTGTTGCTGTTAAGTAAGTTGATGAGGATTAGGGAGATAAGAGGGACGATGCCCCATGTTTATCCCCTCTTCTGGGAGGCGAGTCCTAAGGTATTAGAGTGAGTGTTACCCTCATGTCCTTGAAGTAGACCTTCAGTGATGCTCAGTTACTCAAGAGGATACCAGAGTATCATGGAAGGTAAATATCATCCACATGAAGCTGGGAGAGCCGCCATGGGCTTGTGTGTGGATTTTGAGCCTGGACCATCACGAAGAAGAGGCACAAGTCGGAGCTGAATTGGCTAGAAATGGATCTTCTCCATTAGGTCCTCAGACGAGTCGCCATGAGCGGTATATTAAATAAACCATGGGATGAAGCTCAGGACACGCCAAGGACGGCTGGTAATATCCAGCATAGGGGCAAATCTACCAAGTGGCTCAAAACACTACTAAAAGCCTCTGTATAACAATGGGCATTGTGTCTAAAGTCTAACGCATTCACCAAAAAAAAATTGGATAGTCCACAAAAAGAGCACATAAAGGATCCATTTGTGGTGTAAGTGCTGCCAAACGCTAAGCTGCTTTAGATATCCCTACATGAAACTGCAAGTGAAGCACCAACAATATCTTCAGAGAGTGGCAGATCTTGGTCAAACCCGTGCAGCCCCGGGACCGTCGTCCTTCTGTCCTGGTCCATGTTCAGGCTACTCTCAGCCAACAGGAAGACAAAATGACACACGGGGTAATATTTACTACACACGGAAGAGATGTTCTGTGTCTGCGGTGCGTGTAAATGGTTGGTGTATGAGGTATACATGGTACATGGGAGTATAGCGTGTGTCCTCTCCACGCCTGTGTGGTCAGGATCATTGAGGTTCTTCTGAACGTCCGAAAGGTTCTAGACCCCAATATTATAAGAGTCTCTCTATTAACGCTGTATTTCCCCGGCGTGTGCCGATTACCTCACAGGTCTGCATTGCTCAGCACAAAGTGAGGTCATAGTTAGAAAGATGAATTTATTCACATAACGCGGGCGCTGATTAGATTTGCTCCCCTGACACTGGCTGGCGCGAGGCGGACGGGACGTGATTCGGATAAGATTATAGTGTGTAGAGCCATTTATGAATTAGCGACATTCGATATTACCTGCCCCCGGCGTTACCCTGTAACCGCTTCGGATAAGAATGATGAATTTGTGTCTTGGGGTGGGAAGGATCCGGATGAGACCTCATTATTTTGTCTGTGGGCAAAGTTTAGGCTGCAGAGCGGAATATTATGAAAGAGTCCGGAGATGGCAGGTCGGGCTGCGTCTGGTACCGGCGGATCTCAGAATTAACCTGCCGGTGCCGGGAGTCCAATTATCCCTGATTCTAAATTAGTTAACCCTCCCAATGCCAGAGGAGAGTCTAGCAGGTCGACTTTTTTCACAGCTCTACGGCCCATTCAGCGAGGCTTTGAGGAAACTTCACAGTTAAACGATTCAGAGCTTTTTAAATATTTTTTTCTGGTTCTTATCTTTCCGGTAGCAGAAAATCCACCAAATCATCTGAGGATGAAGCCGCTTCTGTATAGGAGGGAGACCCGCATTTTTTTGGTAAATGGATCAATGTGCGGTTTATTGGTTGAGTCTGGTAAACAAGTCTCCAATGTGGCAAAAAATGCAAAATGCCAGAATTTTACAACCCATTTCTCCCATTTCTGCCTGATTTCCTTGTTATTCTGCTGCTCTATTCTATCACTTTCTGTCTCTATTGCACAGGTTATTCTATTCTCCTTTCTCTCCCTCTATCTCATTCTCTCTCCTGCTGTTCTCCTCTCATTCTGTCTCTTTCTCAAATGTTGTTCTTCACACTTTCTCTCTGTCTCATTTTCTCTCTCTCTCTCCCCTCTCTCTCTCTCCCCTCTCTCTCTCCGTCTCTCTCACCTTCTCTCTCCCTCTCTCTCTCTCTCTCTTCTCTTCCACTCTTCTCTCTATTCTCTCTCTCTCTCTCTTCTCTCTCTTCTCTCCTCTCTTTCCCCCTCTCTCTCTCTTTCTCACTCTCTCTCTCTCTCTTTGTCAGGTATTCCCACTGCTGCTGAATATTTAGTGAAAAATGCCCCAGCTCATGTCAGGATAGATGATAGATCTGAGGCTTGGGAATAATTCACAATCTGTAAAACATGCCTTTCCGTGACATTCTTTAACCCATTAACCCTTTCCTTCAGTAATATCTTCCATTGCCAACCAACACAACCAACACAACCAACACAACCAACACACCAGCGCAATCTAACACTTACGTATATCGGTATGTATATATATTATGGGATGGAAACTTCTCATCCAGTATGAGTTTATCATAACCCCAAGCATTCAGGGCGCTTCATATATAAGAACCGGGTGGGATTTACTGCAGAATAGAAATTCCGTTGGATTCCAGATCTTCAGCCAGCTTCACATCGTTCAATATTCCCGAAATGTATTTAGTCCAGCGGGATCAGGGCTGTGCGTCGCCGAGCGTCACCCAGCAGTTTTCATTGTGTTATATATTCGGTATTATTGTCGATCTTTATAGATGATGTCTTCTAGCACCCCAAATTCCTCTGCTCTCCTTTCCTCCCCCGATGCCCCTCTTTTCTAGAAGCTCAGAATGTTTGCTGGGTATGAGCGGCCCCCCAATGACATGAGTCAGGCTGGTGAGTAGGGGGCGCTGTAGGCTAGCGGCTCACTGGGGCATTTGCCTATGAGGGCCCAACCTATCTCCCTTGGGCATTTATAGATGGCGATACTCGTATCACTTCAGTACTTTCTAATATTTCAGATTAATGAGGTTTGAATGCTCTCCCACGATTCTTCCTATTATAATATATATAATATATTAATATAATAATATAAAACTAAACGGTCGATCGTTAGGGTCTAGGTTTTACTGAGAGGGTGGTAGATAACTGGAACAGCCTCCCAGTAATAATGGTAGAGACATGCATGGTATAGACATATGGCATGAACACTCAGGCTGCGATTTGCCTTTAAACGCCACGCCAGTTCCCAGAGCTACAAAAAACCCCTAATATTTGGCATAAAATCTATCTTTTAAAAACCTTCTACTTTCTTGTTTCAGATCCAAGAATAATTACGATATCGCGGCTGCTCTCAATTCTTTGCGATGTAAAGATTGCGTAGATTAAATATCAATCTCATTTACTTACTTTGTTCCTTTTGATCAAACAGCGGCCGCTAAATCCTCTGGTAATTTTCAAATTCAGAGTAATATTGATTTCTAGAAATAAATAAATAAAGCTGCACTTCTTAAAATGTCCGTCGGGGGATTTGGCGGTAATTATTCCCAATAACAGCGTGTGGTGCTGTCTGCCGCGCCGATGAAACATTGTAATAAAATGCATTATCACAAAGTTCCAGTCTGCCCCGTTCAATGTTTAACTCTTTGAGAGTCACAGATATCTGCAGGGCCGGACTGGGATGACCAAGCGGCCCGGGGACTTTATGGCCAGCTTGGCTGGCCCTGCATACTGTATAGTCAATCCGTGAGATTTCTTAAAGTCATTATAGTGACTGAATTGCACATTATGCAGGGTCAGTTCAGACTTACTTCTCTAATACGATAATTTTTTCCTTTTATATATATTTGTAGACCAGACTGAATCTGGTTTGACTCAGAGGAATCACGTTACGGAACCTCAGGGGCAGTCTTTGATTTCTGGGTAATAGGAGTGGCACTGTGCAGCTAGCCCCGCCTCCCACGTATGAAGCTCCCCCTCCTCCAAGGAGCAAGGCGCGGAGCTCTGGGGATCAGCTCTGAGAAATTCCCATAGAAATAATGGCTCATTCAGTTAAGAATGGAGAGTACCGGTGCACAGTGCCTGCGCGTTGCGCGCTCACACACCTGGTGGAATAGGTCATTTGCCGGTTTCATAGAGCTGCTTTCACACACGTGCCAATCACATTGCTCCCCGCTGCAAGTCCTGCTTAATGTGAGTTCTTTGATATCATTTCACGTGCACTTACTCTTTTCATGTCTTGTTTCAATGCATTTGCAGAGCTACATCTCATAATACGGCTGAGTAAGACAGGTCGGGACTCAGAATTTAATGTAATGTTACGATGTTCCGGTTTCAACGATATCAAAGAACAAATTAAGGAAAGAGAGGACTCATTAACACCGGTGACAACCACAGTGCCGGGGAAAAAAAGCTATTGTAATAACCATACAATGGAGAGCGAAAAGAAGATATAGGATGAAAAAGAGCTAAGGGATAGATGGAGGATCCAGCCTGGCCATCCCGGCACCGCGGTGCTGCAATCGAATGGTGCCTAGGGGCCTTGCAATGTATATAAGATTTCACACATGCTGCTTTTATGGCCGCCCCACCTATGGCTTTGTATAAATATCATATTTTTATAGATACCCCGGCATTACAAGGTCCCAAGAAAACCTTAAAGTGGTTAAAATTACATCCAAAACTTCTATAAAACATTCTAAGGGAGGTCAATATGTAGATCACAGAATCGTCTGCTAAAGGAATAATTCTGCCCTGGGGGGACGGGGTATCAGTTTATTTTTGGATATGGATTTAGTCCCTAAATACATGTGTTTTTTTGGAAGCAGGCTGCATGCTTTGGTGGGGTTACCCCCGCATGCGCAGCAACGGCGCATTACAGTTCAACGTAAGCCCAGCTTAGGGGTGCAAGTGGAGCCATTATAGACTACCGCGCATGGGCAGCGTAAAATAAGCATCCCACCTGCTTCAATGTCTCGTTCTGCAATTCCCATAAATGAATGGAAACAAACATGTATCTTATCTCCGATATACTTGGACCGCGCACGCACTTCATAATAACGGAGCCTGCAGTGCGTTGGCCCCTGGCTGGGACCCAGGCTCTGCCAGGGGATGCTAGGCAAAAGTCCAGGTGGTCTTGTGGCCAACACACTTCGCTTGTTATATATATATTGTGATTCCATAGACTAAACATAACGGATTGGCTGTGTTCTCTGATTAGCAAATAGCTTTTTACGGGGAGATGAAGACAAATAGATAAACAGAAGGCGAGAGGGAGAGCCAGAGGAGGAGCAAGTAAAATCCTAATGAGAAAGAATGGGGTGGCGGAGGCCAGGGCCGTGCGTCGCGCAGGAGACAGCACACCGATAGAGGAAGATTGAGTGTGAGTGCCGGCAGCGGGATGTCAGGGACATCCAGCCAAAAACCTGTCATCTGCAAAACGCATCACCGCCCAGGAACAAGATTGTTGCTAAAAGATTATCCTCCCGTGGGCACCATGGGCACTGCCACCCTGGGTACAGAACAGATCACACTGCCATCTGCTTAAGCCTATTGCCAAAGGTAGTGCTGGCTGTCTCTGGCAGTGCATGGGTTAATAGGCGTGCAGATTTCTCTGTGTGCAGCCCCGGCTCGATACCTTTATATGTATACATCAGTGCGTGTGCAATAAGCATGTTCTGAAGAGCTGACACTTTATTGAATGACACCGGAATGTAGAGAAGGGGCTCTGGTAACCAAGCTGACCCCCAGATCAGAAAGATGCTTAAAGTATACCTTGCTTCCTTAGCATACCCCCCAAAAGTCCTAGTTTTTGCAGGACAGTCCCACTGACTCACTGTTCCTGGGGGCTGCCCTACTTTCCTGCTTTTGTGGGGGGGTAACGGCCAGTTGGGGAGATCCTCTGATTTTCCCCGACCAGCCCAGGGAGGTGAAAAAAATCAATGAGCAATTTCCCAGATATGAAGACGAATGCAAGTACTTTATGGGTGATTGAATATGTGTTTCCTTAACGGTCACAAAGATTAAAGCACTTAACTTAGAGAGAAGCTGCAGCTCCAGAGGCGCAGCTCCCCGCCTTTTACAGGCAGACTCCTCGCTTTTTGGGATTTAAATGGAACTGAAGGCAGTCTGTAAAATCTGCGCAGAGTTTTATTGATGTTTTTAGTCGTTGATGAGGTTTTACCTAAAATTACATTCAATCCCTAATATCCCTTCACCAAGTTCTGCTGCTTGGTAATGGGGGATCTATTAACGGTTCCACGATTATTTTTTATGACGCGTAACAGATCTTTGGGTTCTGAAACAATATTGCGCTGAATTTTTTCTTAAACCAGTTGTAGTTTTTGCCCCATAATATAAAGTTTTCAGGCAGCTGCATATCAGCCGTTTGTATGATTCTCACTCTGTTATCTGAGCCCCGATCTACTAAACACAGCGACTCCTTATCATACTGCCTGTGGGGGATAATAATCAGCTTAGCTCCCAACTTTTGGAACGCTCGCATTTGAGGGTAAAAACTATTTTGCTCAATTGCAGAAATAATATTATGAATATGGATATAAGTCCAGAGAAGTTGTTTAAAAGAAGTATATTAACAGATTTTCATTTGTTGCATATAAAGGTAACAAATAATTACCGTAACCAAGTCCCCCCCCCAGAGTGTATAGAACCCAAAGGAATAGTTAACCCTTTCACCGGACAGCCCGGCTGCTTATAGATCTCTGGCTCTGTGTTGCACCGAACCACGCGGCCGCTTCCAAGGATTGGGAAGATTAAATTCGCTAAACGGCTCTTATCTGCCGACGCATTCTAGGTTTCTATGTAAGGATTCATTCTTTTAACCCTAAAACTGACGCCTAGCACATGATGGGTTAACCACGGACCACACAAGGTCAGGGCTTGCGTTATCCAGGACCCTTCGTATTTCTTTTGATTATTCGAAGAGAAAAGGGAGAGATCAGAAATGCAGTCGCTGATTGCACTTCCGACAGAGCTGTCCCTGACTCTCCAATCAAAGGCAGCCGACGTCCTTCAGAGAGCGCTCTCTGCAAATTAAACCCGCGGCTAACGAGGCGTCCGCCAGAGCCCCATCAACTTTAATCAGAGGTCAGGCCAATCTGAGAGGCAAAATTATTAACAACGCACGGCGCCCTGTAACACGGAGCCAAATGCCAGCATGGTCTCTGCACACCGCTATCTGCATTTAAAGACAGGTAGATTGATAGATCCTCTCCCTCCCTCCCTCTCTCTACATATAAATGTATAATATGTATAGGCAATATGTATCTTTCTGTGAAGAAGAAGGAGACGAAGAAGGAGAAGAAGAAGGAGAAGAAGAAGAAGAAGTAGAAGGAGAAGAAGAAGAAAAAGAAGAAGAAGAAGAAGAAGAAGGAGAAGAAGAAGAAGAAGAAGAAGAAGAAGAGGAGTCACATAGACCAGGAATATAATGAAGTAGATTAGGGAAAAGTCTGTCTTCTCAGCGTTAAAAGGGCATAAGGGAGTTGGGACAGAATTTCTGCATATTCCTGTATATTCTTGGCCAGCCAGTAAGACCAAAAAGAGCCGGGGGGCAATTTATTGGGTGACATTTCCCTTAACTCCAATGAATACCGGTATATATGACATGGCCGGTGCAGTATGTGGGATATGTTCCTTGACATTGTAACAGTAACATAGTTATTGAGGTTGGGAAAAAAACCACAAGTCCATCAACCTCACAGTTACAGCAAATTACTTTCAACGTCTTAGGGGACTGTTGGTAAATAGGCAACCATGACATACAATCATGAATTCTTATTGAATTGTCAGCTCCTCTGACTCACAAAGGGGATGGAATACTTTGTTACAAAACTCCTCTCTGACAGCATAGAACTTTATCAAATAATTCTATGGAGGCAATAAAATATAATAATATTTTAGGCATAAAGCTACCCTGAATCTGGGACCAGTGACCCAGCAAGACATACAGACCGGGCTGAATGGGTTTTATTCACAAGCAAATTCTATGGGGATGGGAATAAAAAATGAGGAATAAAATGTAAATGCGAAACACAAACTCTAAGATGACGCGAGAGGACAGTTTGACAGCAGAAGAGAGCTACATACTGTGTGCCCTAGAATTCTCTTGGCCTACGATGACTTTGTCCTCCTACTGAAGACAGCTATAGATCCTTAAAATGCAAATATTTCCAGGAGGGAGTGGAGGTGAGAGTGGAAATGAAGAGAGAGAGGCTGTGATGAGCTGTTTTTGGCAAGGGCATGTCCGTAAGACGCGGGTAAACATGCGCTAGATGAAGAACAAGGCGCTGATCCTATAACAGAGATTCTACAAGGAGTAAAGGTCCGGTGGGACGTAATAATAACCTCATCTGACTGCCCGCTCTTTGAAGACTTGACGTGTAGGAAATCCTATAGCCGTGTCAGCGAGCAGATCTTTAAATCAGACTAAACTTCTGAAATTGTTCTTAGACAGGGTGCCTTTAAATTGTCCTCCCGTCAATGGCAGTTAAGATCTCCAAGCACCAGGGATGTTGACGTCCATCTCGTGCTTAGAAGAGGGAGTCACGACATTCAATGGTGGTGGAAATGGAATTGGTCTGAAAGGTCGGAATAATTGGCAGAAGCTACAGAGTGCCAAGATAATTAAAGAAAAAAAATGGTAAAAAAAAGGAACTGGAGTCACTGGTTTCCCTGGACCTATTAACCAAAGGGGTAATTAAATAACATTAGAATCGTAGAGGGTCCACCTATACTCCCCCCACACTGCCTATCACCTGGGTGACAAGACATTTAAATTCCATGAGGGGTCTTAAATAATTAAATCACTAAAATAATAAATTACAAATAAATAAATCCAACCTACGTTCCGAACCTGGATCAAAAATGTCAATTGCCTAACGTGAGCCTGTTACTATCTTTCTTTTTTTTGCCCCTGTTCTAAAGAGATTGTAATTATATTATCATTAGCATTATTAATTAATAATATATTATTTATTATTATTTATTATTAATAATATAGAATATATATTATAATCAGAGTAAATTCAAGTAAATCCATGTAGCACGGAATATATCCCGACCAACAGATCTGGTACAGAATTTATAGCTTCTTTCTGCTTTAGAGGGGATTTTGCTGCTTTTTTTCACTTATATTTCTGGAATTAAAGACAATTTTCAACTCTTAAGGTCTCTGAGCTCTGCCTTAGCGAGAGATACAAATGACCAACAAGCTGACCGCCTGAACTCTGAGCGTAATTAGCGTTCATCAAAATATTTAATTACGCGCTGGTATTCTGTGCTACTATGAAGGGCTAAAATTAGTTGAAGTTCTCATTCTTCCTTTTTAATACCCAAACTTTTAATTACTTTGGTTTGCACTGCGAAGGATATGAGCATTAATTTGCTAATGATACAAAAATATATTAAAGGTCATTATAAAAGATTCTATGGGGAGTTCAAACAGGAAGATTTTACCTTCTGCAACTGAAAGTGATTTTTAGTAAGAGCAGTAAAGTTGGAGAATCTACCGTGCCATCCACAGGGCCATTGGAGTGCAGGAGTGATGGGAGTGATAAAGGGCCATTGGAACGCAGGAGTGATGGGAGTGATAAAGGGCCATTGATTGTGTTGAAGTCTATAAGTCTTGTAAAAAGATAAAACCTATGACAGTAATGAAGACGCACATTTCATCATTTGTAAACTCGTACTGATGCTAAAGAATGCTGTTTTTTTTTTCTTGGCGGAGGTATCGAGCGCCCCCCTTTAAACCTGCGCGCCTCCGGCACTTCGATAAATTATGAATTACCGCACGGGAGAAAAGATTGCTGTTGGCTGCTGGAGTCTTTTATGTGATTCCTCCTTCTAATACAAGCTGTTTGACTCCTTCCTCTGTCTCCGTCGCTCCGATTCCCCCCACCGCGCTCCTTTTCTCCATCATCTCTCTCCACGTCCCTCTGCCGATCCCCTCTCCACGTTCCAATTAGTTCTAATCTGCCGTTATTACACGGTACCAAACGCCATTGATTTTCCTGAGTGTATCATGGAGCCCCTAAGCAGCTGCCTATGATTAGAGAGAGAGAGATTATCGCCATATCTTCTGAGCCGTCGGCAGCTTTCAGGGACCCAAAGGATACATAAAATAAAGAATAAGTAGATCTTATTGTTTCTTAAATGGTAATAAATCTCTTAGGGGCCCCACAGATTCTTCAAACCCCCTATAGGGTGGATCTCATATACTTTCTACCCATTTTCCTACTATTCCCCATCTAGGGGTAGTCTCCACCATCCAAACCTTGTTTTTTATGTGGCTGCATTTGCAGAAGACACCATTGCCATTTAGCCAGGGATAGATTTATACTAAAGGGCCCCTAGGCACCAATCAGGGACCCCAGTAGTGTAAATCTATCCCCAACTAAAGAACATACTAATGTTCATACGTTAACCCTCCTCTTACTTCTGTTTTATACGACATCGACCATTCCTCCATCCACATTCATTAAGTTTATATATTTTAATATTTTTCTGCTGTCCTTAAATTACCTGCATTTAACTAAAAAAGAGAAAATTAAAATGCAGCAGCTCTCACGTCTGATCGGCCCTCGACAGACAAGAGCTCGGCCAACGGGGCATCTTTTCATAGAGGGTCGTGAGCAGATATCTCCGTTGGCCATCAGATAATGCAGTGCTGGTCATAGGGTAACGTCATCATTAGTGAGAAGATTGAATGGATGTGCACTCAAAAAAAAAGGAAAAAATATATGCCAAAAGCATATTATTAGCATAATAGCACAATAGGCATCAAAACGGCAAAAAATTAATTAGAATTAAATTCAAACATGAACATTCATAGAAGAGGAGCGGAAAAACCCGGGTCACTTCCCAACGTTTGGACCTTAAGTCTTGAAGAAGGGTGATCTCTTGTATATATATATATATATATATTATATATATATATATATATATGATGTCATCGTTAGTGCCTGGTATGGACAGCCTAGACGATGTTACTCTACTTAACGTAAAGTTGTGGTTTGATTAAAAAAAGGTGACTTTCCTCTACGAACATCCTGCTGTCAACTAAATAACCTTGTCCCGACCTTGAACTGAACGTTCTCCGCCGTTCGCTGATAGAACTGCTTCTCGCTACAAATAAATAGTGATATAAGGTGTTTGCTGTCAGCAGAAGGAGCTTCTGGTCCATGAAACAGTAAATTGGGTTAAATTCTTCACCGGGAGAGACAAGGGATCTGTGTCAGGATCTGGAGACGTAAGAAGCAGTCGCTGAGGGGCCGCCGCCGCCGTAGGAGGAAGAAAGGCGCCCTTTGTTGTTGGTGTTCTAAACATTGTTTGCTCTGATAAATAATGTCTGTGTCTCCAGCGGGCAGATAATTAACACGATGCCGGTGGATGGCGGACGCTGACCTGTGATCCGATGCTTTCGCTTGTCTGATTACATACAGCTCGGTGACGGCGCTCCAAGTCAAGAGCGAGACGCGGAGCTGTCCCCCGGTGTCACCGATCTGAATAGGACACTGACCCTAGGGACGCTTGTATTCTCTGCACCATAAAGCCTCGTAAATCTAAGCCGTCTCTCTGTATGTGTGTATATATATATAGTATTTATACTTTATACATGAATAGAATATAGCTGTGGGATCAGGAAATCCCCATATATTTAAAGGGGGACTTCCCAAAAAGTTTTTTTTGATCTTTTTTGTAGAAGAAATTTAAAAGATTCGTCACTTTTGGTTACTGCTAAGAATTTTCACAAAATACCATGAATGTACCAGCTGTACGATGATCTTTTATATGTGTTTAGGTCTGTTAGCTAGAACCAATATATGCAAATATATATATATATATATATATAATTTTTTTTATAAAAAATAGAATATCTCGGTCTCAATCACCAAAGGGACCAACTGATTAATTAAGGTCTATAAGGAAAGGGACTTTATAAGCAGGACTGTATTAGAATTTCCGGAAAGAAGTTTGCGTTTGGAACGTAACCAAAATATCACATGACTGACAACGATAGCAGATCTATAGGCTGCAGGATCTATAGGTAAACAAAGTTTAATTATGCAATAAGCAGCAGAGGAGAGCTGGCAACGTTCAGTCGTTGGGGTACAGCCAACATCGCCCATACGCACTACAGAGTCCCATCCAACACACATTCACCAAAAGGGACTTGTTAGAAGGAGCCCAGAAAGGATCCAGCCATGCTGCAAATGATACCTGAACTACATGTTACTGTAGGTGTTTTAAGACTCAGAAAAGCTTCTCATGAGTTTGATCTCCAGATGTTATTATATGAAAGCTGGAGATAAGGCGATGTCCATTTTCACCAAGCTCCCTCACTTCTGCTAATGAGTCCTTTCCATGACCCAGGACAATAAAAACTTCAAGTATCAATCACGGTGCTTCGTTATGTGGAATTCCTTCAGCGTTAATGACTGCGTTTAATTAACAATTCTCTCATCACTATTAGCAGGACGGCTACGCCATTCTCCTGGATGCCTTTGACAAAAAAGTTTGGAGAGGAAACACCAAGAGCGTGTAATGACCTCATAATACAACAAATCTAGGAGAGGAAACTGATACTTTATGGTTAAATTGTAGCTGCCACCTAAACAAATTGTGAAAAAATTATTATCCAAAGAAAATGTTTTTTTTTTTTATTTATTTATTTTATTTATTATTTATTTATTCAGATATCTGACACTCTTTTAAATCTCTACCTGTATCGTAAAACATGGCTTAGAAGACTTATAAGTACATTATTAAACATCTTTTGTTACAGGGCTATATAGAATAACATTAATATTTTAGAGCTTCTTGATCCAAGAGAAATCCGATTGCTTTTGGAGTCAAGAAGGAATCCCCCCCCCCCATTGATGCCTTCTTTTGGATCAGGAGTAGGAAGGTTGGGTGGAAGGGCTGAACTTGATGGACTTTTTTTTCAACCTTATTTACTATGTAACTTTGTAACTGTGTAAGTTTGTAGAAATGCTACATTTTTTCCAAAAGTTTCAGAAAAATGTATTAGTATCCAATACGGCTTCCCCCGATCGCATCCTGCGGGGTTATTATTATAATTCCCTTCTGCTAAAGACTGATGTTCAATACGACAAAAATGATGGAAAAATATACTAAAATTGGAATCATTTGTACATCAAATCCACGATGAATTGTACAATAAATAAGAGTCGCTCCCTATGTATGACTCGCCGGTGCGAATATTCACATAAATGGCATTTTATCTCCATGATAGTGAATAAGCTCTGCTTTAGATCTGCGGCCGGTCGCCCGTCTTTGAGCTTCGCAGGGGGCTGTAGGAACGCCGAGCGCCGGCCGAATATTTGAAACCATAAAGAAGCAGGACCTGAAACGGGAGCCTTGATGGAGCTTAATGCGCGCGGCACTTCTGCACCCGGTACAATTCATCACGGTGTCCCCTGAAGGTGAGGGAGCCACAACTCAACTGCAATTTGCACCGGGAGGTTTGTTCTTTATGGCCCCGGTTAGACAGAACAAACGGGCAGTCATTTGTTCCCCTAACAATTTATCCAGAGAGGCAGAGAGGCAGCTCGCGGCCTCCAAACACCAATTTACTGCCGGAGGCTGAGCAGGAGGGAGCCCTGGACACAGACAGGAGACTGCGTGCCGGAGACGGGGGGGGGGGCGTCCTGCGACCCTCGTCTTTAAATTTATATCTTCAGACCGTTACTACTGTCATGTCCTGCCGACTGTGAGCTCTGTGGGTCAGATCTCCACTTTGTGCATGGAACGGCTATCATCTGATCGTTTCCTGGCCGTGTATAACTGTTGTCAAGGAGGATCACCATTCCTGGGAACTTTCAAGGGTTTTTGCCCCAATCTCAGGGTGAAGGGGTAGATTCTTGGGGTCACACAACCTGGAGCCGACTCCTTCCTATTCTCCCCGCTGGGATCATATATAAGACTCCCAGTCGGTGCTTTATCTCCCAGTATGTTATGGTTGATATCCCTGCTTGAATGCAGGTGTGAAACAAATGTATCTTTAAATAATGACAAGTCAAGGTTTCCATGGGGATCAGTATTTTGTGAGTTGCTCCGGATTATTTCGTTGGTAGCCTACCCTAAGCTGAAAGGGTTAAGTATGTGATAGAAAGAGAAGCAGCCCACTTAGCAGAGGCAGTAATAAAGCTGTCTCCTTGAGAACTTGAGCTTGCACATGAAGATTTTCTTCCTCTCTCTCTCTTTAGAAGAGTGGATATCTCTAAAGGCCGCGCTATCTCTCTTGATCTGTGTTTGTAAATGGCTTGGCCATTCTGCTATTGATCGGCAATATCCCCCAGCTCTCTCCGTATAACATGCGCGGCTATCTTTCACTTTAATGTGGACAGGCCGGTCTACTGTGTCCTTCTCTGCGACTATCGCTCCCGTGGAGCCGCAGAAACCGGGGACATTTCTCGTTAACCCCCCCCCAGCTCCTCGTCCCCCCTGCCTCACGCTTACCCGAGGGGTTAATTCTTGTATTGATCGGCTGATTAATAAGATCTTTTTATAGCGCATTATATAAGCGACGATCAACGCATTTCTATTGCAAGGTTTATTGGAAATGTCATTGGGGGTTAAACCAATTAACCCGGAGTCCAATTAACCCATTGCCAATTAACTCCCGGCATCCTGTAAAAATTAACCCCCCCCGTGTTTATGGCACCTGATTTCCACATCCCGTTTTATTTATATAGCGCCAGCAGATGCCGTAGCGCCGCTACAATAAGGGAGAGCAAACAATTAAGAAAAAAATTGGGAGTTGCAGTCCGGGGCAGTGAAAGTGGCTTATCCTATCATCCATCAGCTGGCATCCAGTGACTGCTGGCTGAGCGTGATGTGATTAGTAGAACCTACCCCTTGGCTTTGTGACTTGTAGCGCTATTTCTACACACAATTTAACCCTTCGCGTATATAAAATTGACCTCCCCGCATTATATTTTTTATTTGGCTGAATGCAGGGAAGACAAATCCCAGACTACCTTCCATATATCCACCTCCTCGCCACCCCGATGCTTCGCCGACGTCTCGCGCGCCCCGCTTGCGGAATAAATCACCCGCTATCTATCAGGGCGCTGCTCTGGGCGGATCTCACGTGGTGCGCCTGGAGTTTCATCAGACGCCAGCTTCCAGTCATCGGAGGGTTAAAGCACTTAATCCCCTTGTTAGGAAGCGGATTTGAAGTTTGGAGCCCTGTTGGCTCCCCTCCTCCCGGCAGCCGCTGTCACGCTGGCAAACTAATTAAAGAACAATTAGTTTTTTCTGCCTGAATTTTTTTTCTTCCCTTTTTGATTTTAATGCGAGCACTTAAAGTCAATCTATGAAAAAGAGGGGGGGAGGGGGTATAACCTGCGCTCGCATTTTTACTAATTTTACTCTTTCTGTATAAAGCACTTTGAGGACGCGACACCAATAGCGTTATCGAGCCTTAGAAAACCCGAGTCGGGTACAGCTTGTAATACCCCGCTAGTGGGCAGCGCGCAGCCAGTGGATGCTTTTCTTAGGGGTTTCTAAGATGAAGGGTAGGAGGAAAAGGGGTAAATTGCACCGAATGTAACCATTTCTAACTCCTCATCAATGTATCCTCATCACAATTTGTATCACACGATTACCAAAACAACAGCAGTTGTAAGTTTTTAAATACACGCTACATTCTTACAGATATAAATCTATACATTAGACCTGGGCATTCGGATTCGTACAAATTACTATTTTACGGGAATGTGCATATTTTAGCAATTCATATGAATCTCCGAAAACAAGGCGAGACACCACAAAACGAACAAGAACTACGCTAAGAGCACTGAATTTTCCTTCGGAATTCGTGGGCTCTTTCATTCACTCTCACACGCTCATTCATTCTCTCTCATGTTCTTACCTTTCCCGCTGACCGCTTCCGTGTCTCGCAGCTCTGCTTTTTCTCTAGCATATTCTTGTTCTTCATCTGCTTGTTCTTCTTGGTCTTCTGTCTTCATCTTTTTGTCTTCGCCCGCGTCTCCGCAGACATGACCTCCCACTGAATTTCCACAAAAATGGAGGAGCTTCCAGGCATGTCCTCTACTCCAATTGGGTGTTCCTGGAAGCGCCGCCATTTTTGCGGTCATGTCTGCAGAGATGGGCAGAAAGCGGAATTCATTGTCCGAAAAGGAACAGGCCAAACATGAGCCGAAAAAATTTGTCATTTTTGGCCCATTTGCACATGTTTATAAATACATATAAGTATCTATCTATCTATCTATCTATCTATTATCTATCTATCTATCTATCTATCTATCTATCTATCTACTATCTATCTATTATATCTATCCATCTATCTATCTATCTATGTATCTATTATTATCTATCACTATTATCTATCTATTTCTATCTATCTATCTACATCTATCAATCTATTATCTATCTGTCTATCTATCTATCATCTATCTATCTATTATCTATCTATCTATCTATCTATCTATCTATCTATCTATCTATCTATCCATCTATTCCCCACAACGTGTACCCATTAAGCAAAGGGAAGATCAGTTTGCTTTACTTTCAGAGCGGAAGGACTGTTATTTATTCCCTCCGGATTACTGATCATATATTAAGGGTTTAACTGGGGATTTTAAATGCTCAGCAAATTTGAAACATGTTTAATGCTGCATAGCGATAATAACTCTGTGTTAGTTCTATTATATCCACCTTTAATAAAGAGGAGTAGTAAAACCTCTGACAGCGTTACCTCATAATGCAGTATAACGATAATAAAGCCATCAAGCTCGAGCTGACGATATTAACCGCAGCGTCATGGGCTGCAATCACAATGGCTTAGGACAGAAGGAACATACGTGAAGCCGCTCCGAAGGGCGTTACTACGAAAACCAGCTCCTTGACTTCATTATACGTTACGGAGGTCCGTTCCCGGGGAGCTTCTGCTGCAAGAAGCGCTTGGTCAGCACCCATTGAGTTATACATTACACAGGGCCAGCTCAACCCTTCCCACTGGAGAAACCTGCCATGCTGTTCCTTCATAATGAATAGTGAAGGGAAAGAGTTAAAAAAAACACTCCCTTTAGTGTATAAACGCCACTGCGTTATGAAGGGGCAACCTCGATGGGCTTCTCGTGCAAGAAGGGACCTCTGTATCCCCACAGATATAATTATACATTATGCAGGGCCTGCCTTTCACAACATGACGTCATCCTTAGAAGATCCACCAGTGAAGGAATGCGATGAAGGCTTTGTTGGCCAAGTCCAGGCCTCGATTGTATAAATACGTTGGGGAAGGAGACCTCTAATCTTCCCAACCGGCCCGCTGGGCAGAGCACCCATCGCCCCAAAGAGCTTCAACTCCTCAAGACCTAGTTGGCCTTGGCTAGAATACCCCGTATAGAATACTGTATATATATATATATAACAGTGTCCCTGCATTTCATTGTAAACATTGGGGGGGTCTATTTTTCAATCATGCATACATATGGATATAGATTAATGTAAAAGTGTTTCTCTTTCTTTATGATATTTTCAAAGTCAAATGAAAAGCAGGCACTCCGTGGCCCTAAACAGAAAAATGTAAAGGGGCCCCATCATCTAAATTAGGAGAAAAATCTAAGTAAGCAAAGAAATTGAATAATTAATCAATATTCTATTTAGGAACAAGATACGTTATTACAAGATTTAGGAGGAATCCGTGCTTCGCTCAGCCCGCATCGTCTCCCTTACAATAACGGGGCCCCTAGGCATCTTCTTAATCTGCTTATAAAGTAGCGACACCTCTGAGCCAGAGATTTATTAATTTGTAGGAAAATTTCTCCTTTTGCTTATTATTTTATTGGAGATAAATGTTAGTTGAGCTTATATCCCCCCCCCAGCCTATTTTCCAGTATTAATGGTTTTAAAAGGACCAATCGGCACAGTGCTATTTTATAATCGCTATTTTTCTTATTTCGTTCTTACTTTCAAACTTTTTTTTTTGCAGATTGGCCAAAAAATGTTTCCCAAAAGAAAAGCCTGGGGGCCCAACCTCCCAAAACATCAGCCGGATCTGAACCGCTGTTTGAACCGAACAGGATGTCTCTGCCTCGTGCGCTACATTGTAATCACACGGCGTTGGTTAATTCAACTTCTAATTGTAATTAAATATTCCATTTCAGCTTATAATCAGACCCGTCGGTACTTTAATTATCCTATTAATAGGACGGTGATATAAACAGATTCCTTGAGGGGGGGGGGGTGAGTGGGAACAGTTTGGTGGAACCAACACTGAATATACAAATTAAAATAATATGGGTCAATTACAAATCTGACCCTTTTCCCCCCCAAATTGCCTTCTGTTATTTCTCAGCCTGTAGATGTTTGTTGCCCTTTTCTTTTTTGTGTTATTTCATATTCTTTTCAGTCTCTTTTTATGCCCCACTTTGTCTTTCGTTGACGTCCTTGACTTTTCGGCACTGTTTTTCTATGTCGCGTCCTCCCGATTCTTCTGCTTGGCGCAGCGTCTGTCCTCCTCGTTCTGTCTCTTACCTTCTTGTTTCCCTCGAACCCTCGGGGAGAAGTGTTTGTATCTGTAATAGAACAGGAGGGGAGCTGTGTGTGTGTGGCAAATTGTGCCCCCAAGCCCTACGCTCTCACACTATTACACATCAAAGCCACGCGACTGATTCCGGGGACGCCTGGCGGACCTCAGCCTTATCACCGGCTGCAAGGAGGTGGTTGGAGAGATGGAAGGTGAAGCTCGTACGGAAAATGCCTAATAAAATGCCAAGCTGAAGGTGCTAGAGACTCCCCTCGCACAGGGGATATCCATACAGTACATAAAAAGAATACAGAATACTGTAATAAATAATATTATTATATAATAAGGGTTTATACATAAAAAAATCCAAAATGTGTGAAAAGTCAATCTTCGGTGGCACCTGAAGAGTCATTTTATGGGGGGACAACAAGCCTGACCATGCATGGTCATAATGGCCAATAATAATGCAAGTAAGAGTTACTCCCCTGTGAGATACTGCCACACAAGAAGCTCATTGAAAACTAATTAAGAATGTTCCCTTTACACATGGAAAGATAGAGATGCCCCAAAATAAAATATTAATTGTGCCCTGGAGATAATCATCATGATTCACTGTGCAGCAAGAAGGCCAGAAATGTAAGGGTTAAGAGGTCAGAACAAAACATTTAAAAATGTTACCTTCTTTCTTCAATTAAACATCACTCTTCTAAACTCTTCACATATTAATTGCGTAATTAACCCACAGATTAAAACAATCATGCAGAGGGCTTCATTTTTTTTTTCAAAAAAGAGGAAAGGTTAATTTATTCAATTATTAATTAACCCTTTCTTTTTTTTTAGATTCTGACAAAGCCTGGGAATGGTGTTTGATGCGCCGTGGCTATTCTATTGAAAAATATGATTAATTCACGCTTTCTGACACGAGATATCATTTAGATATTCCTCTTATTCATAAAGCGGTGAAGTTATATTATCCCTTTACAATAACTCCGTTACGTCTTCAATAAACCCCCGGTATGGGGGATGAAAATGAAACGAGTATTTCTCAAACTAAAAATTTCACTTACATTTTTTTGCAATTGATAATTTCCAATTTCCTTCATTTCTGGCAGTGTATTTCTGCATTATAGTTTTAGATTTGATTCCAGTATTTTATGATATATCACATGTTCAAAATAACTGCTACCCTTCCTGTACAACCCTTTTGTGTCCAAAATATAATAGGGATCCGATGTTGAGGGTGACAGACGAGACCAACAACCGAATAAGGTTTAAATCTTTCTGCTGTAGCCAGTGGTTAGAAGTGACTTTTTGACAATGTATGGAACGTGTATGGATCCAGGAGAGGAGAAAGGGGGCAATTGCACCCCCCCTGGAGGCAGCCATTGCTGTCAGTAGTTTGTCTGCTTAAAGACCACACTGAGCTGATGCTTTCTGGCAATGCTAATGAAGTCCGTTCCTCCACAGACTTTCAGTAGTCACAGGGTCAGACTGGGTGATTCCAATAAAAACAAGGACATATAAAAATGGCTAATACGCAGCTGTCTGAAAACATTATATTATGGGGGGGGGAAATACAATGGTTTTAAAAACGTTGTTTTTAATCTAATAGCTCGTGGTATTTCTCTTGAATTCAAAACACAATTCGAAAATAATAAAATGGCCTTTTATTACTTTCTGATTAACCACGTTAAGACTGCAGGATACTCATAAAAACATTTTCCATTCTGTAAAAAAAAAAACACCCAATTTTGGTGACGGACGGAAAAAAAACTGGAGATCAGACTCTGGATCTGCCCATGGTCTGGGAATCGAAAAAAAACTGTAACCAGACTTTACAAGCAACAACAGTTCCACCTAAATCGTTGTAATTCTCAACAATATTCAGTAAGTCCTGCGCAGTGGCGACTCTAGAAACAATATATAGGGGGGGCACACAAGATACCACAGTCAAACTGGGGGGGCATTCATAATTTCCAAAAGTAATGTGCTATGGAATTATACTTTTGTTATTGGGCTAAAATAATACTTGGTCATTCAACACGGGAAGCCTGAAACAACAACTGAGTGCGACTAATCCTTGAAATAAATATGATAACAGAATAAATAACTTTTCCACTAAATGATTTCAGGGCCTTGAACGTTTTGTCGTTTTGAACGTTTTGTCCCCTGAAGTCACTACAACTTCAGGAGGGCACACATTCCAACACAGGCTCTGTCACACCGACACCCAGACACACACATCAGGACAGGCTCTGCCACACCGACAACCAAACACACACACACCAGGACAGGCTCTGTCACACAGACACACACACACACCAGGAAAGGCTCTGACACAC
>VKOC01023517.1:0-38372 GCA_009364415.1 Spea multiplicata
TTATGGGGCAGAGTGGCATATAGAGGGTTAAAAGGCATTTCATGGTGCACTCTGCCTACAGAAATGCCTTATGCCCCCCATTTAATACCCCCCCTAAAAAAAACTTACCGGTTCGTCTGACTCCCGGTGTGTTGTCCGGGCAGCGTGTTGACGTCTACGCGTCTTATAAAACTCGTCTTATAATGGAGCAAATATGGTAAGTCCACTAAGGTTCTTTCTCCACCGTTTCCTGTAGGTCGCTGGTCCTTCCCCGACCGGTACACATGGTGGTGTACTTTACTATTTGAGATCAGACATACTTTCAGGTCTTGTGTTTACAAGAATGTGGAAAGGAACAGAGCACCTGTTAGTCAACAAAGTGATTTGCCTTGATGGACATTTCCAAAGAGCGTTTGAGTCAGTACAGTTCAAAGCCTGGGTGGGCACCCAGTAGCAGCTAGCCACCTCCCCAATTCAATATGTTCACATTTTAAAGGCTTTTCCTACATGAAATGTTTGAAGTGGGTAGGATTGTCTTGCAGCCACCCCAAAGAGGTCTGCAGTTTAAACAACAGATAAGGATAGTCCCAGCAGCTCAAAGTCTAGGAGTGCTAAGTCTTTGATCCCATAGGGCTTCATATTGTCCCCGAGGGGGTTGTTTTAAATATTAGACAGCATGGGTCAGCCTCACTTTTTGTATTATGTGTCAAAACATTACCACCACTTCTAATTTTAAAATTAGTTCTTGTGTAAAGCCTTTTGCACATGACAAGTCTATGATGCATATTCACAGAAGATCAGTGGTGTATTCATGGGAATTGCCATCCTAGGCCTGATCCAGAGCAGGAGGATCAGACACCCTCATGGAGCTACCTTGAGGTGCATCTCATCCTCATACTGCTTCTTCATTGTGCCAAACTCTAGGATATGATGTCATATCCACATACTCCACAATAGAAGAACAGACGGGATGGGATACTATGGAGTTTGTAGTAGCAGGATAAAGAACCTATTGGTGTATATAGGGAGATCCAAGATGGCAGCACAGGGGTGGCCAATCCTCAGACCTGATGCCCTAGGCCTGGTTAGCCTAGACTAAAATACACCACAGCTAAGAATCAAATATTTGTGCAGCAGTTCCTCACATCACCAAAGACTATCTTTTAGCAGCTTTTTCGGTATCTATAACAGGAATTTATAAGAAAGTATTGAAATCCGAGATGATAATGGTTTTGTGATGTGGTATTTTTGGATTATTTAATAGTAATGAGAAAAAATACCAAACTAAGCCTTCATTAGAGTATCACTATACTTATCTATGCAATTTTTTACAATGCACAATGTTGAATAAGCAGTCAATACTGTAGAGGTTGAGATGAGATGAGGGCAGAAAGAGTTGGGGAGAAATTGTAGAAACACCACAAATGGCCTCACAAATATCTTAATTTACAATATTATTGAGCAACTGGGAAGCACAACTTACTACAACTTTCTCTATTTACAAACTCACTTTATTCCGTGTTTGTTACAGTCAGACTAGGCTTTTCTTTGAATATCACATGTATAGGAACCTGAAAACTATAGTACGCTACATTGGACTTAAAAAAATAAACTAGTGGTCTTTAGAATAACGATCAAGAGAAATGATCCAGCAAGATCAACCCAAATTCTGTGGGCATCCAACATCCAGCAGTCAATCTGATGAAATATAATTCCAAGCAAGAAATGGTAGCCTGGTTTTAATATTATAGTTTGTTTTTTTCATCATCAAAATGCTGTATAGGTGGGTCCGGCTTTAGGCTGACTATATTTACAGTAATCTGCATAGCCACCTATCCAATGAATATAATACACATTCAGTGAACTAAATACGTATCCATTTCATATGTTTAAATATAAGGAGGTAACCCTAAATCTTCTGTAAATGTTCTTCTTTTCTAGATGGACATCAAATGTGGCTAAGTTTCATTAGCTGCGTAGCTGGAGGAGTGTTTTTAGCTGCCTGTCTGTTGGACATTCTTCCTGACTTTCTTGGTGACATGAAGGAGGAGATGGAGAAACGGCAAATAAATGTATGTGATGGCCTGTGTTGTGTATATATATATGTGTGTGTGTGTGACACACATGTCATCAGATCGGGGGGGGGTCAACTGGGACAGAATGCCGGCAAATGTAGTCGGCTGGTAATTTGGGGCCTGAACGGTTAAAAGGAAATTTTAAATTAACCCATAGATTCAGAAACATGCCTCATTTTCACCTGACTTTAGTTGTTACCAATTGTTTACTTGTTGACCAGAGTTCTCTTTTAGCAAAATATGTTTCTGGGATATGTACACTAGAGAGTTAATATCATGCCTGCCCTGTATGATGCACTTCCATTATTAAGGATGAAATCTAGTCACCCTAATCTGTAGGCCAGTTAATTCCAAACCATTTGATTATGTTCCGTGTCCCTTGCTTTACTGTTTGCATTTCTCTGTTTTGTCTCCTAGAGTGACTTCCCTCTACCAGAGTTTATCTTGGGCATTGGAATTCTACTGGTTCTCATTGTAGAGCGTATTGTTCTAGAATGCTCCGAAGGAACCTCTGAAGAGACCACCCCACTTCTCCATGACAGAACTTCTGCTGTGCATGACCAGCCTCACGGCCTCTCTCAAAGAAGCCATCATACGGATGTAGAGCATTCGAGACAACACTTACACGTGGATTTCAATGCCCACTCCTCGTTCCGCTCTTTTGTCTTGCTCTTGTCTCTTTCCCTGCACTCCATCTTCGAAGGCATTGCCATTGGACTAGAAAACCTCCAATCAGCAGTTCTCCAGATAGCTACAGCTATTCTCATCCACAAGAGTATCATCGCTGTTAGCCTGTCTCTGCTGTTATTACAGAGCAAAGTTCCAACTCGATGGTTTGTACTCTCCATGGTCATGTTTTCCCTGATGTCTCCCATTGGCATCGGCATTGGGATTGGCGTGTCGCAGACACAGTCTGACGGTAGTCGCATGGTCCAGTGTGTTCTGGAAGGCTTAGCTGCTGGTACTTTTGTCTATATAACATTCTTGGAAATTTTGCCACATGAACTGAATTCAAACAAATGGCGATTGCCAAAAGTTGTCTTCATTTTGATAGGATTTTCAGCGATGGCAGCTTTAAGATTTTTGGGATGACATTAGGAATGAATTACAATATATTAACCTCTTCCCCTACCTCTCTTTTGGGAAACTTTGGTTAAAGGTAATTCACCTGTACTATCTATGCCTTCCAAAAGTCCCTTAAAGTGTTTACTTATATACTGTATCCATGCTCTGGGGCTACAATAAGCAAATTAATTATAGGGCAAAAACCAAATGCTCCGTCACGCCCTAGCTGCACAGCACAAGACGTAACTTGAAGATGTGGTTGGTGGCTTTTATTCAGATTCTTTTTTTAATGTGTCCTATATTGACCAAGTTTTTAATAATCTCACTCAACTTGAAATAAACCTCAACCATGTATTGCATAGTTATCTAGTTTCTGCACCTTGTGTGTACCTTATTTCAAAGAAAATGATTAAAAAAATACTCTAGTCCACTGAAATCTAATGAGACGTTACAGGAATGTGCTAATTATACATTCCTCAATTAACGGAGTGTTATTGTTTTAAGCCACCGATAGGGGTGTTTGTTTTAAGATTTCAAGATCTTTAACAGTTTACATTTAGGGCAAACTATATTAAATGTGAGGAGATGGGGACGGGGTTAGCTATAAAATATCATCTTGCGGTGTTAATAATGGAATGCAAGGGTACAAATTAGCTCTTAAGGAGAAGCATGTCTTGCTCATGATGGAACTCCGTCCAGGTCCTTCGAGGTTTAAAGATATGGGACCTCGGCAAGGACTGATCAACTTTTAATTTTACTACAACTCCCGGTACAACAATTATTATTGTTTTTTTTTGTAACCATCTGCTCAGGAATGTACTTTTCCGTTATATTCCATGTATTTTGTGTATGATGATTGCTGCATTCACCTGTTAACTAGATTACTGCCAAATCCAAGGAGTGTTTGGGACCGCTGCTAAACATACATTTTGCAATAAAATCATACTATTATCTCTCGTGTTGCAATGATCTGCATTAATATAGTACGACTGGACTTTCACTTCCCATCATCCTCAGCCTGTTTAGAAATGGCAATACACTGCTAACTGGCTCCGACTAGA
Organism: Spea multiplicata; assembly: GCA_009364415.1. NCBI lineage: Eukaryota > Metazoa > Chordata > Amphibia > Anura > Pelobatidae > Spea > Spea multiplicata. The sequence goes on from VKOC01023517.1 coordinate 4,181, forward strand.
GGGTTAACGTGCTTGTACCATTGTTGCACAGATTTCGTGAAATGGTATTCTTAAGAATTCTCTTACAGTTTGGGTTTTAGACCCAGCGCTGTATAAATTGTTGGGGCTAAATAAATAAGATGATAGATAATAATAGACCTAACAGTACTATATCCTGTTATATTGTAGCCAACAAAAGACAGTGACTTTCTAATTTGAGGGGGGGGAAAAACTAGCGGTGCATCCACAAAATCTGCCATTTCAGCTCAATTATGATTCACGTTAATGATATATCCTTACACATGAACTGGAACTCCATGGCATTTTGGGTTATTTTATATACTAGACAATGCTTCATACAACCATTGCTGCTGTATGGAAGGATTGGAGGGTATGCTGATCAAACTGTCGTGGCTGGGGAATAAAATCTAGATAATGGCTAAAATTGCCCTGACTTGCCTTTTTTTTTTGTAATGGACAGATAGTTTGAGTGAACTACCGGTGCCTGTGATGAAAATCCCGCACTGACATTTGTTTTTTTTATAGGATTTTACTTTTATGCATCAGCAGGATAATCTTACAACCACAAAACAGGTCTTCATTGGGTGCTATTTATTGTAACAAAATAATGTGAATATTACTCCAATCATGATTATATTTCATGGGTATACCTGGCAAATTTTTAGGGTAGATTACCTGGAGTTCACCCTTTTCCGAGAAGCCTCAGAATCTTTTAGTGGGTGGGGAGTAGGTATAATCAACACGGCTCTCCCTCCTGGTTAAAGAAGGAACTAACCTGGAGGCTTCTAAGTCAAACCTGCAGAGTTTCTAGTTACGTTCAATGAACAACACCTTGGGCACCTGCACTCATCTTGGAAAGCGGCTTTAAAAAAGCCTGTGGTTGTTACTTGTCTGAGGCACAAAAGCAAGATAATAACTAGGAATGCTCCGACATGCCTTTTTTTTAATGGACAGATAGTTTGTGGAAATCCCACAAATTACTTTTTTATTTTATTTGTTTTTGTATCCACCCACGCAAATTACTCTTATAAGCAACTGATATTCACTGAGCCATTAAGAAAAAAAAGTTTTTGCTATTTGTTGTTTTTTTTGTTCCAGATTTTCATTGATGGCTCACGCTCTGGATTGAACATACCCTGGATTTTGTTACGGTTCATACAGCAGTAAAGACTCTGATCCATAACATTGTTTCCTCCATATATCATACCTAAGCATTTATCTAACGTTGGTATAACATACTTGGCATAATATGGGTTTGTGTGATAAATGCATTTAGTTAACTGTTGGGATTGTTGGTAGCACAAAAAAAGGACACTGAACACTATAGTTACCAATTTTCAATGATATATCCTATTTCAGGTTGTACTTGCCCTTTAATATGTTACAAAAATAAGTGACACATCACAGGGTTCTCAGAGGTTCTGAGCCCCCCTATCTTCCGGTACTATTTATGTACTCTTTCCACCAAAATTCTGCTGCCATGCCTGCCAAGAGGTGCAAAAGCATGCTGGACATAAACGTTTCAAATAATGTGACCGTCGTGAGTGTTTTCCAATATTCACATCTTTTCATCATAAAATGTTTTATACTTATGGCAAAAATACAAATGCATGCATCTATAAGGTTATCCTCTAGATGGTGCTGTTTGAGAACACGACAGTACATAAAAATTTAAGAAAAACCTTTTATTATTAATATCCTGTATAATTGGCTTTTTTGTGGTGGAGGTAGCATCATGCAAAGTTATTTAAAACCAACAACCGGCTCATGTGGACTAAATATGTAAGGAACCACTAAAATGCATATTTGCCACATCAGGAATCCAATACTGTAATACAGTGATCTCTGATACATTTTGGAAGTAGTGGATCTGGTACAATGTGGTAAAGTTGAGTAATCCACAGAAGCATTCCTTTGGTTGACATTGTGATTGCATTCATGTCCTCGTTTACATAGCTAAGTGATAGCAATTATAGATTTAAATAAGCAATATACAAGTATAAAACATATAAACATATATGATGAGTTCATTCATAGACTAGACATATAACGTATATTTTATATACAAGAATGATATGTGCTGGCAGAGATATTAACTTGGTCCTCTCAAGATTAACCTTCCTTAGTATAATGTATCTGTGATTGGCATTGAGGCAGTCTTTGTAAGGGTGGAGTGAGGAAAGAATATCGATTAGATAATGCCAAATGTGTCATGGAGACACAGATCTCACTCATCTTAAATTAACACTGCACTGTCCCACAAAAAACTCCTTAAAGAAAAGCTGCAGTTCCAGAGCAGCATTTCACAGCACTGCTTGCAGCATCGGAAGCCTTATCCACACATGAGTAATTAGTGATGGGAAGTTCGGATCATTAAAGTGAATCGGATCATTTCATTGATCCGGACATCAGTAATGTGTATGGATCGATCACCGAGCCAGCGCTGGAGCTGACTGGCAGTAAGTGTATACTGTATCATGCGTAAGGACATGTGTTTAGTCGAACATTTCTCTTGCGCAGCAAATAGTTCAGGGTGGACAATGGAGCAATGCACCTGCAAGGGGGACACCACAAATATTTAAAGTGACCTCTCAGCTATCACCAATGACATTCTGGCCTAAACTGACAGGTCGGGAGGGCGGCAGTCCCCCTGCTGCAAAAAACTCACATGCTTTAGGCTAGATGCAGGTAGATTTGGGACTAGCCCCAGAAGTGTTTAGCAGGTGGGGAGTAGCCTATAGTCAATTGTCGTTCCCCTTAATGGATAAAGTAGAAACTGACCTGAAGACACCTGAGTCAAGTCTGATAAATTCATAGCTATGTTCTTGGGTATCTCAATGACCGACCCCATGGGCACACGCGTTTGTCTAGTTAACTGGTGACACAGATGACGCATACAATTGAAAAGCATTGTGCAGTTTCATGTGAAAAGCGTAAGAACTTAGAAATTTTTAAAGCTTTTTTTTGTACTGTTACACTAACTGTTTCAGTTGGATCGAATCTGCCTCCTGTTAGTGTAAATTCTGTTGAGCAATGTATTAAGAAACTGATAGATTTACATTACTGTGCTCGGTATAGAAGTGCCTCCTAGTAACCTACATTTTTAAGTAGTGGGAAATGTAAAAATAAATAAAAATGCTACGTTTGGCATTACAGGTGCTGCCCGACTAAATTTAACACCGTTGTAATTAAATGCAGCGTAGAAATTTGAACCCGGTACTGTTGAATGTTCAAACCCTTTCAGAAAGAGTTCTTCACTCGTGTAAAATATCCTAAAAAATTCAAATGCACATCACAAACTATTTCAAAGCATTTCAACTTTTAGAGGAAAGAAAAGGAAATGCAACACCTGCTAATATTTATTTGTGTAGCATATTAGCGAGTTCAAATAATAATAATTTTCTGAGTGGGACAGCACATTTAATAATGGCGAGCTGCATTAGGTACGTTTAAAATACTTACTAGGTTGTAAGAGCAGGGCCCTCTTGCTGTGTCAGTATGTCTTCTTTCTCCCCCTATTGAAGTAACATCACAAAATAAATGTAATGTATTGTTATCTGTATGGTCCGTGTGCGTTTTGGAAGCTTTGCGAACACGTTTCAATAAAGGAATTATCATACAAAATAATATTCTGGCTTATGTCCCCAGCAAAGGGCACGGCCCAGTTTTGCATCTTAAGTTTGGTTTCCTGAATTCTCTTTCTGTTGGGGCACAAAAAGCAGTAGCGAGTGCACATTAATTCATTTAGACCTGAACTTTGTTAGCCCAATTCATATTGGCAAGTGATAGATTAACCCTTGCTTTAGCATCTCAGAACCTGATTAGCCAAGGTTCAGAAAGACCCTGGTCACAAAACAAAAATACCCTTTGATCTACTACTGATTTACTAAAGCTCACGATTTTCACAAATTATTAGTAATAAATTGATTATTTGTCTACAAATGTTTCCATCCCTCTAAACTTTCTACTTTTCCACATCAACTATAATCTGTGCTTCAGCTACCAAGTCTGGGTTGTTAAGAATATCTAGTCTTTCTATAGCTGCAATATTCAGTTAACGGATGACCAAACCGAAGCCTTAATGATTATCCTCACAGTTTATGATGCTTCATTAGGAAACGCTGATGTGACTCTCCTTCACTTTTGCTGTACTGTTTATCCAGGATCACAATCACGTGACTCGCAATGTAATTGTTAATAATTAAATCTTCTGTGCGGATGTTAAAACTAAAGCCTTCCATGGACATGGCCTGTCTCATATTTCCCCACTTATTGAATGATACAAGATGTGCGACATCAGCAATTTCCCATAAAGACTATGTTTTTTTATAAACTCATCAATAAATGGAATGGGGTCATCATCTGCGCATGAAAGAACTGACAATCAGGCCTACAGAGGAGGTGAGGGGGTGTTAAAATCCAATCTTTGATGTAGCAGGAGGTAGCAGAACTCACTTACCATGGACCCTAGCTGGATGCTTCTCATGCATATATATTACAAGTCCAGTCCAAATCCACTTTAATGCATATGGCAGCTGTGAGGTCCCTTTAAATGTACTTGGTGTCTCCCTTGCAATATATGGAGGATACTATTGAATACCGCTGTACACATGTACTCCTTTCCCCATCTCTCAGCTATTCTTTGTGTCTTGGCTGAACACAATTCTTGAGTGTGATATACTTACTTAGTGAATGCATACTCTGACCCCTGTCCGCATGTGCAAAAGGCACTCCTGGTGAAATCTATAGAAGCTCTTTTCTGCCAATCATAAACCAGCATATCAGTATCAAGAACTGTTGGACCACAGAGGAGGAGGACAAGTCACAGGGCTGTAGCTTCTACCTTAGGTTCTGTATAGAATGCATTTTATGAGTACTTTAATATGCATTATTCTTTACTGGGGCTGTCAGTGTAATTAAGGTGTCACTTTAAGGAGATTAAAACATGCAAACTCTTGCAAAGTATCAGCATTTTTGTGATCCCCTTCAAAATTGTAATTATTCCTGCTTAGCCAAGATCATCTTATTGAGAATAAACCTTCTGACACAAATGTCCCTACATCAACAACTCAGATGTTGCTGGGCTCTCTCACTTTGAATAACTATCCTTACGAATATCTAATGACTGCTGCATATGTCAGATACTCGTATTGGGAGTAAAGCATTCGCAGGCACAAAGAGTATAAGGGCTAACAAGAGATAGAATATAGAAGAGATATCGATTAACTATCCATTGAGCTCCACAAACCCATGTTTAAGGTGCCACAATAACTCTTTGTCTCTTTATTCCAGAGTTGGTTATCAGGATTCTGTACAACCACAGACTGTAATTAAGCAAAATGTTCCACACTGGCTTTAAGTTACAAACAATCGCTTACCTTTATACATGTGTTGAACTTTAGATCTGGCTGGTCTGAATGGGAAAAAAAACATTGGAAGATTATTGTGATTTTCACTGAATATTCACATCAATATGGTGAGCGTCAACATGATGACCCGCAGAAGATACAGAAAACCATATGATAAGAGCAATCGTCTATGTTATTATCATATAAAATAACAGTCTGGAACAGAAAATAGCATTATGGCGTTTATTATTCACACACCCACTAAATTATTAGAGAAACATAAGATTTTATAATATGTATTTGCTGAACAATGTATATCCGGGGAAGCTCATTCTCCACTACAGGCTTCGTCCTTCTGTGTACTGATAAGACATCTCTAGAGTGGAAGCTTGGGAGCCGGGCCCTCTTCATCTAATGCATCAGTTTGTTTTGGTCTGTTGATTCTAGTTTTGTCATACACTTTAAATGTGTGGACTGTACGAAATGCTGCATGAATCGTTGTGCTAAATAAATAAAAGATAATAATTAATAATAATTTGTCAATGCTTTGTTGGCAGATTTGGAAATAGACAGATTTGGATTAAGGTAATATAGGGCAGAATAGGTCTGTGTCATTTTTGTGCCAGAGGGGAAGCAACATGGGGGAGAATTATTGGCAGTTTTAGACTACTAACTACTACCAGCTCTGTACCTTTTGATGGGGCAATGCTTTAAAGCATTATTGCTGAATGGAAGAAGAGGAGGGCTGGCAACCTACAGGCAAAGCAGATCTCCCCATAATACTTTATAAAAATATCTGTGGGCACCGACTGATCTCATTCAGCAGCACCTAGGTTTTATCAACTCCATAACCTATTCTCATATTATCATAAACATCTGTGTGACTAGATATAGTGTTGCAATGCTGGGTTTCTGTATAACTCAAGCCATGGACGCCCAAAAACCTCCCAAGGGCGACAAAGCCACTTGGCACACATTTCTTCTAATCCTAGATACCAAATCCTACAGTGATAGTTAAGTTAAAAATGAAGACACCAACCTCTGTCTCCTGAAAGATTTCTCCCCAGATACGATGCTCCACAATTTTCTGAATATTTAGTCCTCACAGAATGTTTGCTCTGGCACTTGCTGTAATTGTTTTGATCAGTTGCCATTATGTGCTATTACTGACTAGCCAAAGGTGTGTGTTAAGTAAAATGAGCTCTTGTTGGTTGCAGGTCAACTTCACTTATCATAAGAGCCTGTCATTTATCAAACATACAATGCACACACCTCGCACCATTATATGTCACAGTTCCGTACAATGGGATCTTACTGCTTTCTCACCATGAAAGTAAAATACATGTTTCATAAACTGCAGTAATTATAATTTAGTCTACAATGCCAGTAGCAAAGATGCTAGTGTTTTGCAGTTTTATTTTACAGATTCATTCATTCATTCCCACTCTTCACTAAAGATGGAGGCTAATCCCGCTCTATGTAGGTATATCCCTTATACCCATGTCAGGCGTCTCCCTCTCCCATATGGAGTTAGAAGGGAAGATCTAATCCTTAGCTACCTAATAGATCGTAAACTCGCAAAAGCAGGGTCCTCTTCTCTTCCGATATGTCTTAACGCATGTCAATATTATTATCAATTTTGTATATTGTTGATTTTAAATTGTTAATTTGACAAATAAGTGTAACATAACAATCTTATTTAAAATGTTGTGGTGTATATATTGCTCCAGATTTACTTTTAATCTGTTTAGGAAGCATTCCACCTAAGAATGTATTTCATCCACCAAACCTAGTTCATGATTTACCCAGATCCTTTGTGTCTGAATATAACACACGTTATGAATGGGGGTTGGATTAAATGAAAAAAAAGCATTTTAAAGATCATGGCTATAATAAGAATGCAGTTATTTCTCATGTGAATAGGATGCTGGAACACAATAGGAACTTTTGAAATCTGATAGCACCTGAAGGAGTAGCTTAATGAATGGGGTCTTCTGTGTGCTGACCTATCGTACTAAATCAAAGATAGTGAAGCATATTATTTGGAACGTCTTTGATTTTGCTCACTCCTCACAGAAGTATGAACTGCGAGTAAGAGCCTCACACATTCTAGAAGAAATTGCCAAACTGATATTTGGGAATACTTGATTTGCTAATTGGGCTATGAACTATAGCTCCTAAAGAGCTTTTGTCGGCCAGCCAGTTTTCTATTACTTTATAAATTGGGTAATATAATAGTACCATTAAGAAAAGGAATATCTGTTATGGGTCATTCTATATCTCAGTTAAGGTTTTATGCCATTCAACTATAGGTTGTATCCAGTAAATATTACAATCCGAAACAATGGGAAATAGATGACTTGAAAGGCCTTGCTTCCATGTGATATATGCAATATATCTGTTTAGAAAGCCCTAGTTCTCTGCCTGTGGATATTTACTGTCTTTCTTTTTATTATATAAATTAGTTGAGTATTTCTGGTCATCTGTGGTATCGCAGAATATTTGTGGTTGTATCTGTATGGGTTTTTTAAAGTTTTTAATTAAAAATACTGGTAAATAGTGGAAATATGTGTCTAGAAACTGCCATCAACATTTGTAGATTAATACAGTGAATGTGATATTTAAGGTATTGATATAGAGCTGGTCCTATACCAAATATCATTACAGGCTAGAAATCAGTCTAGTGCCCCCTCCAACGTGAGAGCACAAAGTGTCTAAAGAGTCAAAGTTGCCACTGTCATGGGACTCTGTTGGGAACCTGCCTACTGATCCCTCATTTTCCGGAAAATAGAATCATTTCTTCAAAACTTGCCTCCTTATTATAGGGCTGCCCCGCTGAAGCCTGGACTCGTGGCACCACTAGGCACAATACCCCCCTGTACATTTGGGATATTGTATGATTATGATGCGCATTAGACCGTTTTTATGCTTTTTCTACACCAATGTTGCTGTATCTTGATATAATTGGCGGTAAGCATATGGTGTAAAAGTAGTATGTGTTACTGATTGCACTAATGTATTTTTTATAATGTTAAATTGCCAGAATATACAGTATGTTTACTTTGGTGAAATTGGTATTTTCTTTTAAATTGTATGTTCTGCTTCTAATCAGTATTGTGTGTTGTAGATTTGACAGCACCTTCTGACAACCATATGTGTTCTGCCATCCAGGGCACCTTTACTTCCAGTTTGAGAGGAAATAAATATGGGCTATTTATATGGATTGAATACCTACTATTTTCAAATAGACCTTTGGGGTGTTATTTTTGCTGCTTACGTGTTTATTTTTTCTGTGCACCCATACATCTAATTAATATCTTTAACATTTCTGTGTGTGCTGTCATGAATTGTGATTTGTTGTGCGGCTTTAGGGCTAATAGCACCACCTGTTTTCTGTATGTTTTGGATGTGTCCTGCCAGTATTGAGACTGGCGTGTTTACAAAGTGCAGATTGTAATAGGCAGTTTGCATTGTTCTCTATTAATATATTGACATTAAATAAAAAGTGCAGTGCCTCAAAGTAATTATTCCCTCTAAACGCTAAAGGCAAATCGAGCAAGTGCGTGGAGTCGCTCATAGATTTTAATAACAGGGGATGATATGCAGGTAATTTTTTGTCCCCTGTGCATTTGACAGTTTTTCCAAAGCATTGCCATAAAATGCTCAGACCCTGGTGCTTGGCACCTGTTCCACCACTAATAGCTTTTTTTGCCTGCCACTAATCCAGTAGCTATGCTCATGTCTATTTTAATGTTTTTGTAAAAAGCATTTTAGGTTTTACCAAGAAAATGTCTAGAATTCCAAATGATGTTCTGAGGTTCTGAGGAGGGTGGTACATTAAAAAGGCATTTCTATTTATGTGATTATGTGGTGGGCTTCATTGTGTGTGTGTGATCTCCAGGAGGCTTCCATGTTGTGGGAGCAGCTTGAAGAGGACCAGAGGATGGGTAGATGAATACTCGGTGAAACATCTAAGTAAAATGAAATAATTATGAGCCTTTAAGCTAAAGGGTTAAGTATGCACTACCTACTTACATACTTAATGCCTTATTAAAATCATATTATAAAGGATGATGCTGAGTCCACTTTTAATACTCTGCCTTTGTCGGACTCTGATTAGACCACAATGATGGTCCAACTGTTTTGGAGATGTTGATCCTCTTGGATGATGTTGATCCCCTTGGTTTGTGTAATTCATCAATTTCAGTATGTCCTGCATTATCTGCTATGTTCTTAAAAAAGTGGAAAATATTTTTTAGATTGGCTGTTTTCTTGTTCTGTGTCAGTCTTTATATAGGAAGCGGTTAATAGTGGGATGTCCTGCTAGAATCTGCTAAATTAAATACAGTATTAGCAAACATTTCTGGGAATATATAGAATCCAATTCAAGATATAAACAGATTATTGTATTTTCCTAGAATTATTTAATTCAATGATACCATAAGATATAAAAATTACATTATACATAACATTAAATAGATTTTGGAAATCTCTGCCAGCGGTTCGTGAAATTATAGGATAAGCCCTAGATTTGGCTTCATCTTTTCTACATGGCTCTTGGGGATATATGGACTACATATACACTGCCGTGTAAAAGTTTGGGGTCACTAAAAATCTTCATAGGCATACAGCGGCCCTTTATCACTCCCATCACTCCTGTGTTCCAATGGCACGTTGCATTCACTAATCCAAGTTTAAGTTTAAAAGGCTAACTGACCATAAAAAAACCCTTTTGAAATTTAGAGTCACATATACACTATATCAGGGGTGTCCAAGTATTTTTCTGCAGTGGGCCACTTCATCAGAATTGTATACGTGCGACGGGCCGAACTCTTTTTTCACTGTGAGAAAATATGGCATTTAATAAGATATGCAGCTTTCAATAAAGTAAATGACACAAAACCTTTACTTTTCCTCTCACTGATTTCTGGGCCTAGAAAGTTTTGTGACTACAAATTCAGGATTCTGGATACGTAATCAGAGGCTTGGATATAATGTAAGGAGGTTTTACTTTATTGATAAATGGTAGATTTATCAATAAAGTAAAACCTCCTTACATTATATCCAAGCCTCTGACTCTGTATCTATAGGGTAGGAAGTAGCCATTTGCTATGGGTCTACAGCCTTGACGATAGAGAACTTGGCAAATTCCATTATATCCCCTGAAAGCGCATAATTATTGTGTTGCAGATTTTTGTTTCTGATGGTGAACCTAACGAATGACAGCGAAGAACAAGGGTGTATTGATCGGGTTTGGGCCAATGGATACAGGCACACCTGGGAACTCTCTGGGTTTCTCCTGGAGACTCCAGGAGAAGCTCTGGTACTCCGGGTCAACAACCAAATCCTCAGGGTCGCCGGGTCCTGACACGTTCCACCCCCTTAAATGGGGGGAATGCCTGTGACATCAGTGGGGCCACCCAGCGATGTCAGCCGGTAGTCCTGGCCACGTCCTGCAAGGGTAGGCTCCGGGTAGCTGGAACCCAAAAGTTCTCAGGTAGGCATAAAAGCGAAGTAAAAGAGTAGGGGCTGCGAGGGACACCAGGGGAGGACATACTGACTACTAAAGTGCAAAACTACTAAGAAGTTTTTTCTCAGAACCCCTAGCAAATGATTATCTTCCACCCCGTAGTTACATTTCAATTCTACATGTGACCCAGCCCATATGATGCATTTATTATCATTAGGTCATTTTGTGTTCCTTATGCCAACTCTGTATGCAGTCCACCAATTTGTGTCAATGCTGACCATGTTCTACAATCAGTGCCTTTCAGTAACTTTTACTTGAGCCGTTTACCTAGGCCTGAGCCCTGGGGAAAAGCTCCCAGTCTGCCTTTTGGTGACCTATGTATACTGCAACTTTTAACATATGTACCATCATATACATTCTATATAATAAATCATAACATATATAAACAATTGTGTTAAAACATTTAAAAATGTAAAGATGGCGGCATATGTTAGCAGTGAAATGCACTTTTGGAAGGAAATTGGGTAAGTATAATTGCAGTGTTATATGACTGTATTTTTTAAATTAATTATATAACCCATAAGTGTTTATAGTCTCCGTATTCCTTTAATAATAAACATTCCTCGTTATAATTAACAACGAGTTAAACCATAAACTACCGATCGCCAGCCATATATATATCTATATGTATATATAATGATACCATTATATAAGTTTTTTTTAAAAACGGAATTTCAATGGTTAAAATGTCACTAGTCTACCTCCGCGCTTGGATGCGTACAAAACACTCCTCCTGTGGACCCTATTCCACGGCCAAGTGAGTGTGACATGCATAAAACGATTCTATTGGTTAAATTCTCCTCTTTCCTTCAAGTTCCGCGGCCATCCATTGGTGGGCGCAGGTTCTTCCCGCCCTGCAGCCGGTCTGACTCTAGGGCCGTGCCCCTCCCTTGACGTCACCCCGCGGGAACCAATGAGGCTCTGCCACACTACGGCTCCGGGTCCGGCCGCGGCTACTTCCGGCAAGGTTTGCCTCTTCCCGGCTTCCCTACTCGCCTAGTTCCCGCAGTGCTGCTGAGACGCACTGAGCTGACAGGCAGTTCCCCAGCTCCGCCGACTGACATCCCAACATGACACACCGCGTCCTCTGCGCCCTCTTCCTCCTGGGTGCAGCCGCCTCCACGGCTTGGGCCTCCGACGTTTTGGAGCTTACCGATGACAACTTTGCCAGCGTTGTCCCGCAGCATAGCATCCTGCTCGTTGAGTTCTTCGCTCCCTGGTGAGTGTTCCTCGTGATGCTTCCTGCATTTATAAGGCTGGCCTATTCTGCCGCATTCGCCCACTGCCTTCCAGTTTTCTTGCAATGTGATGTTGGGCCCAGATCGGGCCACCTCCGCAGAGATCACACTGACATCTCCCTCCATCATGGCTTATTTCTTACGCCCACCGTATACTCTACGCTATCCATCACTTTGCTCCATCCCTTGGCCGTTTCTGTAACTCGCCTTTATTTGTATGCAGGCCTTGTGATCACTGTAAGTAACGGCTTAGGAGCGTGTGTTAGCCCATTGTGTGCCATCTCCTTGCCACCCACACTTGTGTCTTGTCATCGGCCTTTTCATAACAGGCCCGTCATGTCAGGAATCCTGCTCTGTCTTAATGAATAGCGCTGAGCGTACCTGTAGCTTATATCAGTGTGTTCCTGGTCACCTGACCGCCTTGCCCATTTAGCTGGTGTGTTGTAAGTAGCAACACAAGCTACAATGTTTCAAGTTAGTTACATTATATATTTACTGTGTGTTTTGTTTTCACGCATGCTGTAATATCACTAGAAACCGAGCAGTGGAGAGGGATTTGGTCTAAAGGTATTGCAGTAAATGGCTTTACCTGGTGCCTGCGTTTTTGGTGACCCTCTGCTTATCCTGGAATGATCTAGGGGACTGATCTAGGGGATTGCGTATTCAGGAAGGACAAACCATGTGTCTGAGAAACTCAAAAAAATTGAGCAATGGCTCTGATAACTCATGTTGGGTCCACATTTTGAGGAGTGAGTTGAATTGATTTCCTCTATGCTATTGAGCACCTAACTTGGTTAGTAGCCCACTTTGAACAAATCAATCCCGTTGGGGTTTTTGCTTTTCCTTATTTCATTTTGCCTGGAATTAGTATTCAGGCGAGGGAGACGGATCGGGGGCGAGTTCAGCTCCATAATGAGTGGATAGTAAGTAGCCAGAAATGGTTTAGTGCTGTTGGTGATCTACCCAGCAAATTAAACTTTAATCCCCCTCTAATCAAGTTAAACGAGCTACGCATTTCTCTCCGTATATAAATGTTTTAGGGTTTCTTTCACTTTTGGTTAAAGTTGCTTTGTCAGTTTCCATACACCCCTTAACAGTAGGGAATTGTAGTTCCCGACAGCTCACTGCAGCCGGTATATCTCAATTATTAAACTACTCCTCCCAGCATGCTCTTCTCCGCTCCAGTCTGTTAAGAAATAATGGGTGTGTCCCTGTTGTGGTGTCTACTTCTTATTCGCCACCATGAACTTGGTGGCCTCTTCCTATTGGCTGGGGGGGAGCTCAATCCTTTCTCGCACATGATTTCTTTAATGAAACATTTCCTTTCTATGTAGTAATTTCTTAAAGGAAAAAAGTGCCCTGATAAGGAGGAACGGCTTTAACGTATCCGATCTTATCCGCTCTGTATGAAGAAATGTGTTAATATCTACAGACTGGGGTTAAACGTCCTAATGCAAGTCTAATTCGTGTGTCCCTGCCAGCTATTAACCCAGCCTTTTCGTTTAGTAACTTATAGTTCTTAACATTTGCAGTTAGTGAATTAACCTATTGGGTCTCTGATTTTTACAAAAAAAACTTTTTTCCCCTATAGCCACACAACAACAAAAACTCCAAAAACTAGCATTTCAAATCTCGAAATCAAATAACAAAATCCTTTTGGATGCTAAAACGGAGCTCAAACCCACACAATGTCTGTTATGCCAACTGGGAGAAAATCGAACGCTCGGATCCTGCTTTCTGACGTGGTGGCCTTGGCAAAGGAGCCTTTAACCCTTTGAATAACTAGATGGATTGTGGGTTTAAGCCAGTTGGTTAATGGAAATTAACTTGCCGTGCTGTACGTTAACCTAACTTTTAGCTTTTGCATATTTCAGTAATCCTTTTTCTTGCCAAGGTTAAGCGGAACTCTAAATAAATCTCAGCAATCTACCTGCTTGATCGGTCCAGGCTGATAGTGTGAGCTCGCGGGTAATGTCTGCGGCTGTTTGCTATGGACAGTCTTCATTGTGCTTGCTATGGTTGGGTGGCTCTTGATATTTGGTATGGTGGCAGGTTGATGAGTAGCAGAAAGTTTGCTTTATAGTTTGCTCTGGCTACAGAACAGAATAAACATGAGATCCTGGTGCGATGACACGCAGACTAATAACACCTGCTACGGGGCAAGGGGTCTGTTTACCCTTATTGCAGTCTGGCTGTGGATACCAATATATACTTATTGTGTGTGTCCGTTTAAAAATCTCTACTTTTCCGGAACGCGGGATGTCTATTGTTTGTAAAATTCTGTGACAATATCTTATTTCACAGGTGTACTGATACCATTACATAACTCTGCGGCGCTGGTTCTTCATAGAAGAATGATTTTTTTTTTTATGTTCTCGGGAGTTTTTTTTTTTCTTTTCCTTAATGGCCTTAAGTATTAAGCGGATTCTTTCTTCTTCTCTCCAGGTGTGGCCACTGCAAGAAACTCGCTCCTGAATATGAAGCAGCTGCCACCAGGCTTAAAGGCACACTCTCAATAGCCAAGGTGAGACTTCAGTTATTCACCAATATAAATCCACTGCTTGTTTTCCTGTTACTATTTAACCTTAAGCATCAATCATTCTTTGTGGAAATCCATTTTATATTCGCTATTTTTTTATTAATAAAGCATTTTTTTTAAATCAGCGGGTGGCAATTTCTATCTGTCCATCAAGACTGGGCCTTCAACAACAGTAGTAATAGACGTTGCTTGCTTCTCTCCTCTTAACCTTGCCTAGCGGGTTTTTTTTTTTAAGGAAACGCTGTGTCTTAATTGTGCTCAAAAGTACACATTGTCAACTGATTCAGGAATATCTATACAGAAGAAAGGGTTTAGCCATTACATGAGTTTTAAGAAGGTTTTTAAAGACTTAGATAAATTCAAAATTCTGTTAAAAAAAAAAAACACAAAACCCTGGCACAAAAACCAAAAGGGGTATATTTATGTGACAGCCACAGTGTTGGATATTTCAACTCTAAAATTAAATTTATAGAATGTCTTCCCGATGAGTTTGTGCTGCAGTAAGGGCTGAGTTGGTTCTGCAGGACAAGATCATTCGGGGATGCGTGTTTATGGAGTTAAAATATTAAACTCAAATACTAAACACTGCCAACTCGTTGATTAGTGACAATGCCCTATTGTAGACTAACGGAGGGGAAGAAGTGTTCAGTAAAACGTAATGGCAGAGTATAAAAGGCTTTCTGCTGGCCTTCACATAATACCCTGCTGCCTGTCATGGAATGAAGGCTTAACACTGTTGGGTCTACTCCCAAGTGAAGAAACTGCTTTCCAACTGCTTCTGTGTCTTCTAGGTTGACTGCACGGCCAATTCTAACACCTGTAACAAATATGGAGTCAGTGGCTACCCAACCCTGAAAATATTTAGGGATGGTGAGGAGTCTGGGGCTTATGATGGACCAAGAACTGCAGGTAAGCAAACTGTAAAGAAACACTTCTCCCTGTACCAAATAAAGATTAAAGAACAACGGGGTATATAATATATATATTTTATATATAGTTCATATATCACAGGACAAATTTCTGGTTTACACTCCATAATGTGTATGGTAACTGGTGTATATATGTCACTGGCTTTCTGTCTTTCGAATGGGTATGCTACACGTTCTTCAAGTGTTTGGTATGTCAAGAGAACTGGGCCTTACATGACTGAGTAAAAAAAAAAAAATATATAATTATATGCACTGCACAGGCACTAATCGCCTATGTATATTGAAATATAGCATAATAGTAGCTGGAATGTCGGAGGGTGAAATTGCTAACTATGCAGTGATTCAAACGCTACAAAAGGCTTTGTAAACACCACATGGAACACAGTGCAGTATACGTTAAAATATCTCCAGTACGTTTTGGTTGTGTATTTGGGATTTATACATGAAATTCCTATTTCTTTCTTATCCAAGATGGAATTGTTAGCACCATGAAGAAACAGGCTGGCCCCGCGTCACTGGATCTCAAATCTGTGGAGGAGTTTGAAAAATTCATTGCCGACAAGGACGCTTCAGTTGTGGGTGAGTGGACTTGTTCAAGTATACTTCACTTATCAGTTACTTGTTAACGTAAGCCTTGCATGGAGATGACCTGGCATGGAAGATGGCTTGTAAGTGCTACGAGGGGTTCTGCGTTCATGCTGTCTGCGTCTGTGTTCTCACTAAAGACAGAATGTGGTGGAAATGATGAATGCAGTTCTTGATAAACACACTGCACAAAAAGCCATACGTTGGTATCTTATTGACAGTTCTATAATTGAAACCATACTTTATTAATCTGCCAATTTAATAGGTTTCTTCCGGAATCTGTATGAGACTGCTCATTCGGAGTTCTTGAAAGCAGCCAACAGCCTCAGAGAGAATTACAGATTCGCCCACACGGATGAGAATGAACTTGTGAATAAATATGATTCCAACGGAGAGTAAGTATGAAAATGAGTTGCTGGCTGTCATTTCTTTTTCTAAAACTTATGTCATCTTTACATGGGTGTCTTAGCCCCCCCCCCATCTTTTCTTTTCAGAGGCTTCAGCAGTGTAGGTACCATCTTCTGCTGTAAAGACCTTACTTTATTCTGTCCTTGGGCCTGGTCTTGTATTAAAGATGGCTTTATCCTGCACATGTTAACCATTTACCTCTACCACTTCTGGGAGGCTGATCCATCTAACCACCCCCTCAGTAGAGAAACTCCCTTACAACTATCCCCTAAACCGTATGCTGTGATATTGAGCCATAAGCCCCATTTGCTCTTCTTCCTTGTCTTTAAATTATGTACTGATTTTCTTCGTTCAGGGGAATAGTCTTGTTCCGCCCTCCTCGTCTTGCAAATAAATTTGAAGATAGCACTGTTTCATTCCCTGCTGATGAGAAAATTACTAGCAACAAGATTAAGAAATTCATCCAGGACAATATGTGAGTAAATAGTAAATATTATGTGACTTTGTTATTATTTATTATTATTATTATTTATGTGTGTAAATAGACATAGACAAAGCAAGCCTCCGGTTGATATCCCTGTTAAATGAGTAAATGAGCTGGGTATTTTGAGAGGTTGAATTGTTTGCAGATCTATTAAATTTGTTCTATATTTCATGTCATGCAGCTTTGGTATCTGCCCCCACATGACTGAAGACAACAGAGAACTGATTCAAGGAAAAGATCTGCTGGTGGCTTATTATGATGTTGACTATGAGAAGAATGCAAAGGGTTCCAACTATTGGAGGAATAGGTGATGTATCTGTCCAAGCGAGTGTGTTTGATGTGAAAGGCCTTGATTGCTCTCCCGTGGACACTGGATGCACATCAGAGGGAAAGCCTGGCGTATTCTTGCCAAATGTTATAGCGGTTTTGTTCCTTTATAGTATAAAACAGACCTTGTTGAGTGTGTGAAGTACAGTTTGTTACTGCTAAGCATACAATTTCTTCCTATTTCCAAAAGAATTCAGTGTTTTGGAATTTCTAACCTATGTTTTCCCCTTAATTCCAGAGTTATGATGATAGCAAAGAAGTTCCTAGATGCCGGCCATAAGCTGAATTTTGCTGTTGCTAGTCGTAAATCTTTTGGCCATGAAGTATCTGAGTTTGGTCTGGACGCCAGTGCTGGGGATCTTCCTGTTGTTGGAATTAAAACTGCTAAAGGAGACAAATATGTTATGCAGGAAGAATTCTCGTAAGTGTAAATCCCAAGTTTAGCTTGACATGTTGCCGTGTAACGTACAGGCGTATTTCTGTTATTACTGTAATGGAAATGTATTTAACTCTGAAGTTCTTCTTTCACAATTCCTATTACTTTTTGTGCTCTGGGGCATTTTTCCTCGAACTTACCTGTGCCTCTAACCTTTCTAGTCGTGACGGAAAGGCTTTGGAGAGGTTCCTTCAAGATTACTTTGACGGTAAACTGAAGAAATACTTGAAGTCTGAACCCGTTCCTGAGAACAATGACGGTCCAGTGAAGGTAGGGTTGCTTTTTAGTTTTTCAATTCGGTTTATTTATTTTTTTGATTTTTGTTACAGAATTATGTCTTTGCTTTAGGTGCTTGTAGCTGAAAATTTTGATGAAATTGTGAATGATGAAAGCAAAGATGTTCTGATTGAGTTCTATGCTCCCTGGTGTGGACACTGTAAGAACTTGGAGCCCAAATACAAAGAACTTGGAGAGAAGGTATGGACTATCATTTCTTTTTGAGACCCTCACGTTAAGGTGTTATAGTATTATATATGTGTGTGTGTGTGTATATATATATTATTATATATATATATATAATGTGTGTGTGTATATGTATATAATTTGTCTTATCTTAACAGCTTGCCTCTGATCCAAATATTGTCATTGCCAAGATGGATGCTACTGCCAATGATGTGCCTTCTCTTTATGAAGTCAGAGGGTAAGTTTATGATCCATTTTTAAATAAAGTTCTTCAGTGTCTTGCTTCTCGCCATGATATGTTCTACCACCTTGTGGCTGGTTTCACTCATGAACACAGAAGTGCGTTTAAATGTGGTGTCATTTGTGTCTCTTAATGGCGTCTCTTGTGTGTGTACTTATTCATACATTTTTGTTTCCAGTTTCCCTACCATCTACTTCTCCCCAGCCGGAAGCAAACAAAGTCCAAAGAGATATGAGGTGAGTTGTTGTTTATTGTGGGTTGTGTAATATTTGCATATCTACTGTACTGGTTTACATCTAGTTCATGCTTAAAGCTCAGCACCTTGTTATGGGGGAACCTCAATATCTGAAGACTGAATAAAAACATGTGTTGCATCTGAAATGTCCCATTCTGTAAGAACAGGTTTAATTTTGTACAGAGGGAGACTATTTTTGGGGGCTGGGTTTTGTTACCTTCAAAACTGCATCTTGAATCGGGTTGATTTCTAAGAGCCGACAAATTGTTTTTATTTTTAGGGAGGGAGAGAGGTCAGCGACTTCCTCAGCTATCTGAAAAAGGAGGCTACGAACCCTCCAATCATTAAGGAAGATGAAAAACCCAAGAAGAAAAAGAAGCAAGAATTGTAAATTGAAATTCATCTAAAAGCAGCGTTTTATATCGACCACACAGAATAAGCTGCAGGGTGGGGTTGTTGTCCTGACATTGCTGGGATCCGAGGGGGGACATGGTGTGATGGACGCGTTGTGTGCCAGGATTTCTCTTTTCTTTATTGAATGGGGACACGTCCGTCAATTTAGCTCTTTCTTAGATGCACTGCTGGAAATATCCAAGGACTCTGAATATGTGTGGCTTGTTGAGGGGGGGCACCACTTTTCCATCAAGTTTGGGAGGGAAGGGGGGGAGTCTTCATTTGATAGTGGTTTTTATTTGTTTCAATTTTTTTTTTGTACATTTGGGAAAAATCAACAATAAACACCCCCCTACCCAAAATATGCAGTCATCTTGTACATGTAACTACGTAAAAATGATATATTTGCAGCTCACATTTAGGCAGTAGGTGAAGATGTGGCTTCAGTATTTAGCAGTGTGGAGCTGACACTCACACTCACACACTATTTTTTTTTTATTTGTAAATTGGATAATGGCTGGCTTTTTGTGTACCCATACAAAGTATACTTTATTTCTTGTGTGTTCTCAGGACCAGTAGGGCCTTGTTTGGAAGCAATAGAAATACATGGCACAACAATTTTTGTTTTGCAACTTCACAAAATATGGCACTTTTTTTTTTCTTCAGCAAATGCTCAGCAGCTTCTCATTACAAGAGTGCCACATACCCCCATGTCTTATTGAACCACAGGCATATTTGAACTTTATTGTAGTTTTATTAGTAAAGTATTTAAAATTGGAAGAGGGAGAAACAGGTTATCCTTCCAATCTCTCCCCTGACCACGTTAATCAGGAAGCAGGCACCTGCATTGCTAATTGCAATGTGAGTGATCAGCCAGCAGGGCTACCTCTTGCATCCAATCCCACACACAGTTTAATAAATTGGTTTCTTTTGTGTAATCTGATTGTAACAGATGTTACGGGTTAATTTAACCCGTGAATTCTTAATGGCGCTTTTTAGTTATGTTAAATATAGAAGTCTCCTTCAAGCATCTGCAATCTCTGGAACGCTCTGAGCTGCTTGGCTTTACCCCTTCAAGGTTGAGTACACGTTAAACCAACAAGCATCGTAATTGTCTGGCCATTTTGTTACTATAAGATATTGGTTAATAAGGAATCAATTCGAAGTAATCATTCACAAGTTTGGTTTTTTTTATTTAAACATCCAGTTCTGTCTTTACAGCAGTGTTTTAAATAGCATTAAAGCTACAAAGAACACCAGAGCTGTGTATTTGCTACACATAAGATATGACCCTGCCCTCCTTGAGCATTGTTACACCAGCGGCTAGGGAAAAGGGTCTGCCAGTAACCCAGCCATACGGGTTGTCCCATCCAAATCATGCCTGCTCCTAGTTGTGATGTATTAATACAGCCTCGGCATGGTTGAGAACATACTGGGAAGACTGTGTGTGTGGGGCGGGGGGGCCTGAAGTGTTATCTACTACAATGCTTTAAGCCCTTGGTGCAAATTGCTTTTCCTGAAAACACAGGCTTAAGTGGTTGTAATCTTTAAAATGAGGATATACACTACTGTTCAAAAGTTTTGGGGTTGCTTAGCAGTTTTCATGGAAAACAATATTTCTAGCAATGTAACCTAACTGGGAAGCAGTTTTCTGATGATCAATTGGACCTTTGAACTTAAAATCAGGTTACTGATCACAAGAGTGATAAATGACCTATGAAGCTACCTTTTCCAACTACAATAATTTACATTAACGCCTACCCTCTATTTCTGATCCATTTCTTGTCATTTAATGGGCACAATTTGCTTTGACCCCAAACTTTTGAATGGTAGAGGATGATTGAGCCAAGTTGTGACAATAACATTGTTTTCACTACATCATCTGCCCCAGTCTGTCACTCTCTGGGTCTTCGCCAACTACGGGGAGAGTTGCAATGAGGTTCCGTTCTTCTTGCTCTGTACACGCAGCATATCTATATACATTTTATACAGTAAGGCAGTAATTGTGTTCTGATTCCGGGCGTCTCCTCCGTGATGTAGCTGATGGCACCTAGTGCAGTTTCACAGGGCGTATGGTGTTATCCCCTGTTATGTTCTTAAATGCCTTCCTCCCCTGAGGTGTGCTGTTAAGTAGGCATGTTTTTTTCATATTCCAGGATCATTTGCTTGATGTGTGACAGCTTGTGGTGTAAGTATTCACACCTTATCTTGTCTTCGCTGTATCCAGGATAGCTCTGAACGAAGAAGAAAAAGGTTGCCATTCTTAGTGCACAAAAAAACCGTAAGGATATCATACGTCGAGTCTATCCACGTGGATGTAATAATGTTATGTAGAATGGGGTAGGGAATTGGGCATTGGTGTGCACAATATTTTGCTTGCTGTACAGCAAAGAACAGGATTCTTTCAGCTGCCGAGAATGAGTTTGCCAAAACATGTATAAAGTCAACTCATTTTATCTAAATGATTAACATTTTTGTTTCTTGCTATGCAGCACACATCACCCAGCTTCCGTACCATAGTGTATACTGCTATTCTAAATTCTACATCGTTCAACAACAAGGGAGAGAGGTTCAAATAATGTGGGTGACAGCACATGTGCCACATCTAACAAATAACTAGAATGGCAAAAAGGAAAGAACAGATGCGCATAAATGATTATATTTGCCATGAAGTAATTTGTGGAGTTAAACTACAATACATACCTTTTTGAACTTCTTATAGTCATTAAGAATCTTCTTTTCAATCATCTGAAAGAGAGGCAAAATGTTTTTTTATCCACATGAAAAAGCCCGAAGCCTGTCTGATCACTTTCCCCTCGAAAATGGGACTGCTGAGGACAGGGCGGAACCAAATATTTCATTCCCTACAGTTTTAGTCAATGACTGTACCAAAAATGTAAGAAACAACCCACCCACTTCTAAAAACATGTATTTTAAAAACTATTTCTCTCAAGGGGTACCTAGAATGTTAAAATCCAGATGAAACCAAACAGCTGATTATGGTCCGAGTCTTTACATCAGAAAAAACGGGTAAATTAGCGGGGCCAAATGGTTCTTATATGATTTTTCTAAATAGGAAGATTAGAGATTGGCGGTGTACACCTACTCTGGAATTGGGAGGAAAACTGGTAGTTCGAAAAGTGAACTTCTGCCAAAGTACCAGCTGCTGATCCGTAAAAAGACTTGGCGCTACATGACTTCCAGTAGTAGCTTCTGTTGTGGAAATCCTAACCTTTACATATAGTCATTACTATTTCCATGAATGCATCTCTTCTCTAATATAAATATCTGCCCAATATTTATTAAATGGTCAGGTCTGGTTTGCGGAGCCATTGAAAGGTCGCTCGTAACAGGCAGGTACCCTTATAACGCAACCAGAACAACACCCTGAGGCTCATCAGCCAGTGAAGGAGGACCTGTTTCACACCGGTTCCTGCATAATCTCCTGTCCAAACATCTGGCAGTGTGTATTATTATTGTTTATTGTTTTATATAGCGCCATCATATTGTATGATGCCTCCATTGGCCAATATCAGTATATTCATATCTCACCTTATGCTCTACCGTTCCTGGCTGAAGCTTCTTCATTTTGGATCCTAAGTAATCAAATCTTTCCAGCACTTTCCCAATCTTGGAGTGGAGCTCCAAGTATTCGGTGTAATCAGATTCAAAGTCTTCTTCATACAATTTCCGCTGATCCTCGGATGTAATTGCATTGTACTTCCTGGCCATTCCAAAGAAAAGCAAATAGAACGATTAACCGTAGCTGCGAATTGTTCTCTACTTTCCATTCTGGCATCTTGTTTCTTTACACATTATGTAAGCAACAAGCCTCGAAGTCACATTGATTTTAATCAAGATTGTGGTTGTTGATTCATCGTCTTTATCTCCAGGGCGAGCAGTAGGTGGCGCCTCGTGCATCTCTAACACACAGCCGACAGTCTAGCAGCGCAGTCAGACATACCGCCAACGCTGTCTCGCTTATCTCTCATTTCAAAGAGCCGAAAGTCTACGGATCTACCACTTCAATCGGCCAACAGTAACAATTTAACGCACAGGAGGGCAAAATATCAAATGCAAACATGTATGATTAGAACGCTGCTGAAAATGTACTGTAATGTAATGTGCCGTTAAACTATGAGAACATCTTAAGGATAGCCTTACCTATATCTATTACCTATACCAGGGGTGTCCAACCTGCGGCCCTCCAGCTGCTGCAGGACTACATCTCCCATAATGCTCTTTCAGCTAAGGGTTCTGCTGCAGCTGGAGGGCCGCAGTTTGGACACCCCTGCCTTATACCAAGGTGCCAACTTCTGCAGGACTACATATCCCATACTCCTCTGCCAGCCCCTTAGCTGAAAGAGCATTTATAGAGGTGGGATTGAGTACCCCCACTCAGAGACATCCACAGGCATATATACATCTAGTCTGCCCGTTTTACCTGAAGACCTTAATCAGTCCTTGATCTAGTCTTAGATTCAGGACTATCCCATACATGTCTAAATACCCTTTCTGTATTAGTTTCTATGATGGGAAACTGTTCCATTTATCTACTACCCACTTGATAAACTGTTATTAAAAGGATACTGACAGTATTAATTTCGAAAAAATATTTACAGACAGCATGGCGATTAAAGTGTATTAAGCTCATACAGTGAATGGTATTCAATAAGCAATAATGTAGCACCCTGAATGTATATATAAAAACGTGTTTCTTCTTTTTTAATGACATGCCCCTGTAATACTGCTAGCTTTAATGGGTTTATTAAGTGTTAACGCTAGATTGTTAGCAGGGCCCTCCTGACCTAATGTATCGGCCTGTAAGAAGGACTGCGGAAATTGTTGGCGCTATACAAATAAAAGATAATGACAAAGAGCATGGTGCTCTTTTGAATGTAAAGCTGTTGTTTAGTTAAAAACTTGACTTTCAATAAATTTGCGTCACTTGTCCACCGCCATCAAACACAATACAATGCACACAAAATACAGCTGTTACCATACACTCAACCGAATCCTTACACGGCACGCTAACTACCACTTACATATCAGTCTCTCACTGACCTCTTTCATGGGCTTTTTCAGAAGTTAACATGTAGTTATAATATTCCCCCCCTGCGGCCAGGGTCTAAGGGGTCTTAAGACTTCTTGGTGCTCAGTGTTTTCAAATATATATATATTATTTTCAATACAATACAATCATTAAAAAAATAAAAACAAAAATATATATATTCTACATCGAATATGATGCTGCTATTTAAATCAATGAATATACACTCAGCGGTGATGACCCCAGATAATTTAGTGTTGGGTTAAAGGGATTTTGAATGATCTTTAATACATTTTTTCCAGAATTAAATATAAGAATTTTTTCTTTCAGGGGTATTTTTGGCTTGTAAAGCAAGGAGGGTGTTAAGTTGTCAAGAGCGTAGTTTGCGCCAGGAGACTCATCTCCATTTATATACTGTACTTATCCTTGAAAATAACAGCTTGTCGCCAGCCTAGGGGGTCTCATAGCAAGGTTAATGAACACAGGTAGCAAGGGACACGCTAGACGATGTTTGTACAGGGAGCTGGAAAGAGCTTCTGACTACTCCAACATTGTATGTATATGAATCTGCACCCTTGGAAAATATTTATGTATGCGTATCGGTTATATTTTGTATATGTGATTGTATTTATTTAAATCTACTTTTTTTAATTCAGAAAAGGACAAACCATCAAGTTGTTTTGCACGTGTGTTTTAAAAAATTATTCTGGAGCGTTGCAAGATTTGTTTTTTAGCTTTTTTTTAGTTTACTTATATGGAAATAAAGGGAAAGGGGGAAAGAACATCAATGAATACGTTGAAGGCAACAAGTTGGAGAGCACGCAACATTAGGACTGTGCCTTTCAGAAAATAAAGCAATTTTTCCCCAAAACTTGTATTTATATCGTATGACTTTAAGCATGAATTCAGTAATTGATGCTAAAAGCATATCAGCGGCTTAGCAATAGCGGTTGCAGGGGTAGCTGCTATAACTGGGGCCAAAGCTCTAGGGCCCCGACTGCATTGCATTCTATGGCCCTTGTATCTGGCAGCCAGCCCATGTGGAGCAATGAGATCTGGGGCACCCCTGGCGTAGGTCTCACTTCTCCTGCCCCCCACATATTGTCAGGGACATGAAGAGCACCAAGTGATAATGTCATAACTCAGTGTCCTACCTGCGTCTCTGCTCAGAGCCCAGTGAAAGCAGAGGAAGAGAGATCCGTGCCAGCCGTGCCACACATCTCAGTGCTCCACACTAGCCCACTGGAGACTCCCTGCCCCTAGACACGTCCTCCCCATTTACACTGTACCCCCTTCAGTAACATAATAACGAATTTGAAACCTACTTCAAATAATCTGGAATCTCTTCCGATGGCAGGGATGTTTCCACACACTGCTCCTTTTCTAACAAAACAAAAAAAAGAAAAAAAGTCTTAATGAAATAATGAAATAACATCACTGACCTCCAGCGTTGCCCGATGCCGACAGCTAGTATTTACTGCAATGCCCATCCCGCTTAGCCAGCATGATGAACCTGTGACAAGCGCCAACTGTACAGCCATTCTCTAGATGTAGCTACAAGCTGTCCTGCTAGCTGCTCTCCCCCTTCTACTTCTCTATTACAGTCCATCACTCTGTTCATGAGGTCCAGATGACCAGAACATTCATGGAAGCTTAAAACATGTACAACTATATATTTTCCATTTGTAGAGTACAAAGTTGACCAAGAGATTTTAAATTATACATCAGGAGGGTAAAGGGCATTACTGCTCACCTCCATTCCGTGTGCCTACTGCAGGTTAAGGTAAAAATCACATAACATTGGAATAGTTGGCTTTGTCATGATACAGAGAAGAGAAATAGACATAAGAGGCACTCCGAAGGCCTTAAATGTAGTCATGAAGCTTATGTTGATGGTCTATCAGAGGGATGGATGGGACCCAACGCCATTGTCTCTATATAAGTTTTTAGGAACCTTTGGTCTACGTCGTACGTTTTACATTGTAAATGGTGGACAATCACCCTACTGATGGATTAAGAACCCAAAGCAAACATGCACCTGGAAATGTTTTCTCAGGGCAAACTTTATGACACTGTATTTCCATACGTAGCCGGAGTAGGAGCCCATGAACACCGGCAAAGCCAGCTGAGATGGAACGGATTCTGTTTTGTGTTTGTTTTTGTTAGATAAGCACACGGTGCACAGATGGCGCCCGGGTCTGGAGGTTCGGGCAACGAAGGGAAGGAATTTTCTGAGCTGGCAGCACATGTCTGGAGCTGAAGACCGGTCATGACTAATCCCCTGTGTGACAAATATTTGTTCTTGGTGACATTAAGTCTGTGTCACGCAAACTAACATCACAAATATACTTCTTTCAACGTATGTTATATTCTGTGGCACTGTAATGTGTGCGTGTTGGCCCCAAAACATAGAAACATACAATATAATGACACATAAGAACCATTCTGCCCATCTTCCTCTTAATCCGTTCCTGATTCAGAATTAGAATAGAATAGGCTCTATGTCTATCCCATATATGTCTAAATGTATCAGCCTCTACCACTTCGGCTGGGAGGCTGTTCCATTTGTCCACCACCTTCTCAGTAAAGTAAAACTTCCCTACATTACATGTAAGCTTCTAGATTTAGACTATGACCTCTTGTTCTGTCATTCCTCCTCCTCTCCTTTGATGCCGCTTCTCCCCACATGCAGCTGGCCTACAGAACCCTAGAACTGTATATTTATACTATAGATAAATATATAAACTGATGTGTCTTCTCCTCCTAGCACTTACCCTGCCGCACTACAAATTACTATTGGCCTACGCTGTAGTAGGAGTATTTATAGGCCAAAATATGAGTATTTTACAATCCACCTGACACGACGTGGGCCCTTATGATGCAGGACCCGGTCCTCACACATTAAATACCCATGTTGTTTGCTGTAACTTGCGTTGGTTCCAGATTCAGGTGGTCAAGGAGGCCACGTTTCCACTGAATTTTTTTTTTTTTTTTTGGAGCCCGAGGGGCGTGCTCCTGGGTGCCGCAACTGTGCACAAGGCAGCAGAAGCCAGACTACGATACCGAGTTCCCTCACGGAGAACTCGGACAAATTCCAACCCCCCCCCATGGGAGGGTCGGATCTTGAGTCTCGCTCCGAAGAGTGAGACTCCTTGCTGGCTTTTTTGAAGAGAGGAAAGGGCCGAAAGGCTCCAAATCCTCCTCCAGCAAAGTCCAGACTTCACTGCCTCTAAAAAAGAAAACAGTGCAAAAACGTGGTTACCAAATCATGTGCCAAAGAAGGGTGGGGGCCAAGCCGTGAATTTCAAAAACCGTGAATTCAATAAGGGGG
Source organism: Spea multiplicata (assembly GCA_009364415.1). NCBI lineage: Eukaryota > Metazoa > Chordata > Amphibia > Anura > Pelobatidae > Spea > Spea multiplicata. The sequence continues at coordinate 31,717 of VKOC01023517.1, forward strand.
AAAATTAATAAGCACACGTGATCACACGATGTGATTGTATAAATTAAATAAAAATAATTTAGGGACAGGCCATTTCTGGCCTGCCGGATTCAAAAATAAATCTCAACCCCAAGACCTGATGGTACGAGGGGAAGAGTAGTGCTGGAAGGCCGCAAGTGTGAACGTGCGCTCACCGTGTGCAGTGGCGTGCAATACCACACACGGTGACTCCAGCATTTCTGCCGGGGCAATTCCACCTCGGGTTCCATTGCTTTCCCGAACCCTAAGGCCAGAGGACCAGTGTCATCCCCCCCCACCACAAGAGGGACTACACTTGATCTTAGCCAAAAGGCCGAGAAGCGATAGCAATATTTTTCATGATTGTGCAAAAAGATTTCTCCAACAAACTTCTTGTTTTTGTTGTCCCAGAAAGAGAGAGAGAGAGAACACAATTTCTAAATATCTGTAATAATATAGTGGTCATGCTGCCTTTTTTGTTGTCAAGAAAATCTGTTAAGCATTAGCATTGTCTTGAAAACATTTCTTAATTTACTATTAAACAAGCTATAATTCCATTGATGTATTGAGATATATCCTTCCATGTATTCATGAGGGACATTGAGTTTTTTTGTGATCATAGAGCTTAACAAAAGAAATATGAGAAAACATCTGCAAGATAATTAATGACATTGTTATGAGCATTGTTTACTTGCTGGTTCTCCAAGGGGATTCACCTAGTTTTAATTCACTATTTTGCATTGGGGTAATACACTTGTAAATTATGTTGTTTTTGTTTATCCACTAGGCTCTTTTGTGTAAATTAGCAGTGGTATTTTACAATTATTCCTACTTTAGTTTCACATCTGATGCAAGTCTAATGTTTGTGTTTTGTTGGGGTTAGCTACATAAAGCATGGTACATGCCTGCCATTATATATATGTATATATATATATATTTCCCTATTTATTTATTTTTACATACACAGAGACACACCTGCAATTTATAGGTTTCTCTGGAAACTGTTAAAAAAAACCTATATATTGCAGGTGTAGAATTGGAAGGCCTTTTGGTCCCTGTTAAGTAATATAATTGAAGAGACTGTGGGCCAGTTAAGGTCCTCCACGCCAAACTCTCTTTAAACCATATCTTTCTGGACCTCGCATATGATACTCGGTACTGTTAAATATGATATTCACAGAGGATATCTTTAAAGCGAGAGAATATGTTTAAAGAAACATATTTTTGCATAACAAGGAATATAACATACTTGCTAAATAGCTAACAAAGTAACAAAAACACTATGCACCCCAAAACTAGTGCATTCTAATTGAACACATGCCCACACTAGCACATTCACAATCATTTGGAGGCGACTAGCTTTTTTAGTATTTGTTGTTTCAGTAGTCCTCATATGCTATTGGGTTCTTTGGTTGTATTCTATATTACGCCTACATGAAGAGTGTTGGGCCAGGAACACTAAGAACCAATGTTTTATTGTGGTTTTTTTGTAAGGACAACACCTATGTGTAGTTTTATAATTAGCTGTCAGAATTTCGATACATTCTAATACCAAGTTAACCATAATTTTTACCTTTAAAGTCCTCTAAAATAACTTATCAAATAGGAATAAAATTGGCTATTGTGAAAAACTTAAAAGCATCCTCAATTGCCAATGGGGAATTATCTTGTTAATAGCTGTAAGGCTTCTTTAGTAAGTCTGCAGTTAGACCTGCTATACCAGTGTTGTAGCCGCACCCGCCTATTAGTAACTATGTCACTGGAGAGAGCGTTCTGTTTTGCTTGTATGTTGGCTTTGTTGCTGCGATTGGCTGCATTCTGAGCCTTAGACTGAAGTGGAGTGGAATAGAATAGTCCATAATCTAGGGCCAATAGTCGTGCAGAAAATGTGAGTTATGCCAAATATGTGGAAACTGACATGGCTGCATAAGCTTTAAGGCTTCTTCTCTGCTCCTTCAAGGCAGTTCTGTTACATGAATTAACTCACTCCATCACACACTTGATCTATAGAGTTGCATAACCCCCAACATTTCTGGTGTCGAAATAGAGGCGTGTGGCATTTCATAGAGATTACAGCTTCCAGGGCCATCTCTAAATGGCCCATGAGCCCCACTGCCTGTTTTAAGCGAGTCCAAAAATCAGGACTGTCCTGGCGAGACTGGGCCTCCTGAGAGGTATGATGTTAGACTGGAAAGGAGAGAAAACATAACATTAAGTTGCACCAAATTGAAATGTCAAATTATCAGATGTTGTAATTATAGTGAGGGTAGATAAAACAGATAAAAGTACTTCTAAATGCTTCAAAGACAGTCACTGAGATTTATGAGCCGTAATTACAGATTAGTAACCCAGGTCAAAGCACACAGTTAAACTTACTGGCCTACGAGGCAGATGCAAAAAATGTTTTTGTGTGAAACATAGATACAATGATAGTTACTACTTGTGTAACTCTTACTACAAATATTACACATGAAGGAACCATAGGACAAAAATATCTAGTATGGTGGGTGTTCCTCAACAAAAACACTCTTAGCATGCATTCTTCCGTAAAGCTGTGTTAACAATGTTTTTGTTTTGTTTTTGTCACATTTAAGCCACATTCTGTTACTTCGCAGGTGTTGGATTCGGGAAGAGTGAAAGAATATGATGCGCCACATATTCTGCTTCAAAATAAAGAGTCTCTTTTCTACAGCATGGTGCAGCAGGTGGGAAAGGCGGAAGCTGCAGCACTAGCCCATGCAGCCAAAGAGGTGAGCAGTCTGTAACAAAGCTAATGGGTCATAGGTGATTATTATAATTAAATCAGAGACCAACGTCTTGCGGCATAACTGCTAAAATATGGTAACGGAAGCTTCATTGCTAAATAATGACCGTACTCAACTGCCTTTTAAAAGTCTTTAAAATTCTAAACTGGTCCTTGTAAATTTGATTCCAAACCTTTTAAGACTCCATAAACACTAACCATAAGATCACGGTCTCTGTATATAATACAAGAATTAATGATTGCTAAATTTGCAACTCACCTTGAGTTGAGATATTAAATTCAGCACCCTTTGGAAAACAATCTTCCGTACCCCTCAGCAGGATGTTCTTCTAAACTCTTGAGTTTGTTTGTTGGAGATTAACTTGGAGATTAAGCATTTTATCTTCTCAAGGTAACTGTGCATTATGCAGAGCCGACATGGGCTTCCTTGCTTGCTGAGGTTTGCCCTTTATAACATAAAGTGAATGTTTTGGGTAAATCATACATCTTCTTATAGTCTCACTTTTTACTGAATGCACTCCCTGTGTAACTAAGTGAATACACCCGTAGATATATAACTATGAACAATTCTTATGGACCTGCACGACTAAGTATCTTGAATACATCTGAACATAGAACGTGGCAGCAGATAAGAACCATTTGGCCCATATAGTCTGCCCAGTTTTCCTGACACAAGACTCGGGTCTTAATCACTCATTGGTCTTGTCTTTAGATTTAGGATAGCCCTATGCCCATCCCATGCATGTTTAAAATCCTTTTATTATTTTTATATGCAAGGCTGACCCTTTTATCAACCACCCTCTCAGTAATGTAAAGCTCCCTTGCACTACATTATTCAGCACAACAGAGGTGATGGTTTATTCAAGGCAAACCTTGACTTGGTGGAAATCAAAGATGACAAAGATTAGTCAGGGTCATTATGTTTCGTTCTGTCTCGTATGTATATTAAACATATTCTGCATTCAGCAGGCTGTGCGCTATACATTAGCTGATCCATTGTCATTTAATTTTCAATTTCTTTCAGCACAGCTTGTTCAGAATGCCTAATGTATACAGCATATAAAGAAATCACATCAACCCAACACATAAAGCATATTGTTGTCAAATAAACATCACTTGATGGCGGTTAATCTATTCATATACTGTAAACATATTTCTAGAGCTGCGTACATTTTATTTCTGGTCCGAATCATGGCAGATGTCAGCTTTTCCAGATTGCATTTTCTTTTTGAAAGCCCTAAACAAAACTTTTCGCATTCATCTGCAGAGGATGAAAATTGCATTTGAAGTCCCTTTTTCACCCACACAGTTAGAGATAAGAGCACACAAGTCTTGACATTATTTCATTTTGTTATGCGCATCTGTCAAAGTACCGAGATATGATACAGCGCCTAAAAACCTCTGATTGTGGGACACTGAAACTTGACAGCGTTTCATTGCCTTTATGTTCTGATTATACATTTATCAGGAATGCTGTATCTTTTCTAGTTCAGCTAGAAATCGGGGAGAATTTGAAATGTGAAAAGCAAAGCAAAGAAAAAAAAACCCTTTCCTATTATTTAGTATCATCTTACATTTTAAAGAAGTTGCCTGGATGAGTCTTTGTTAAAGCTTGAGCCTCCAGTTTCATTATTGTCACATACTATCCATCGATCGCATTTCTATGGGCCTTATAACTGCTCTGCAGTACAAATTAAACACGGTGATATTTCAAATACATGTACCTTGAACTTTCAATGCTTGTCAATCACGGTTTGTAAAATATAGGGATTACATCCTGATATTAACATCTAAAGTCATTGTGTTTGGTTTTATATGTGAAAATGAGAAACCTTTTTTTTTTTTTTTTTGCTGACAGCCAGATCCTCCATGCCTTTTGTTACCATGTTTAATTTATCGTGGTGTTTTTGGGTTTGCAAAGTGATTCTCGCTTATCAGTGCAATGTAGGGATGGCTTGTATCTATTGAGAGTCTAGAAAAATCTGTTTTATTGACAATGAATTCAGTCGTTCTCTCATTGTTAGGAGGATCAGGTAGTTGAGTCGCACAAATTTATTCTTTTTTTTCTGATTTTATGTCAATCTATATTTCTTCTCTCATATGCAATTTATATATTAATAATATTTGTTCTTTTTTTCCAGGCTTACTTGAATAAAAGCCACCAAAAAGACAGACAGAACAGCTCTAAAGGCGATGGTGAACCATTCATTATATTTGAAACGGCTCTGTAATAGCATATTTACTTGCTTACAAGCCAACTGCGCGGATGTGGCACTAAACCTACTTGGTGCGTTGGATTGAGATCTTTGTATACTTAAAGGGTCTTTAAAATTGCCAATATTTTCACATCTGTCTTATTAGAGATATAATTGCAGTATAGAAGAATTATAATGTGCTATGTGGTTGGCATGGGAATATTGAGCAGCACCACTCATCCAAGTATCTAGATGGTACCACTTATTCACGAATGTGGACATGGTTTTGTGCCTTCTGCCATATGTCTTAAGGGATGTAACACCTGCACCATGGTTTTAACTGGTTGTGTCAAGCTTTTACTTCCGCCCATTGTTGTCAGTAGTGTTGGTGAGTTAGTTAAAGGGTGCAAAATCCCTTGGCTACTGCTTGGCCGACTCGTATAACATGCAGAAAACATTCTGAGAATTGCAGGCATTATCAATATTATAATAATATCAGTTATTATAATGCATTAATATTCAATTATTTAAAGATATGCCACTATCATAAGATTGAAATAGGATGTAGGCAAAAATACCAAACCAATTTACGTGTGTAAAAAAAGCATAAGTAACTGATATATTATTGCTGTATAGTCTTAACTTTGCCAATATCCTAGTGGTGAATACAAAGAATGTCTTAAGGGATGTTCTATTTTAATTACTGTTTACCAAAATCCTCATACTTGTCCTTTTCAACTACATTATCAATACCGAAGCAACATTAAACACACCAAGGTATTTAACCTATATAAATATCTTCAGAATTTCTCAGGTCCATTTATTAAAATTGCAGTAAATATATTCTGCAGCTCTTTGTGAAATCCACTTGTGCCTTAACCCCTTAAGGACCAGGCTGTTTTTTTTTATTATTATTATTTTGTACCCTTTGTGACCAAGGCTGTTTCGCAGTGCTTGTGTTTAGCTGTAATTTTCGCCACTCCCATTTAGTAAACCCACACAAGTTATATATTGTTGTTTTCAGGACAAGAAGGGCATTCTTCAGATCTTATCTAATTTTTCTATAAAAAGAAAAATAATAAAATATGATGAACAATTGAAAAAAAAACAATTTTCTCACTTTTGTTAAAAAAAAAAATATTTTACTCATCCAAAAACAAACTAATGAAAACAACCTTCTAAATAGATTCTACTACTTGTCCTGAGTTTAGAAACTTTTTTCTGCAAGTTATTGGGCAATAAGTACAGGTAGCGTTTTGCTATTTCAAAGCCATTTTTTCCAAATCTGGTAATTCTGCCCCATGTCCTATTTCGGGTATCTTTGAAACCAGCTAATGGAATTTACCACATCAAATCACATATTTTTAAAAACTACACGCCCCAAGGTATTTCAAAAGCTGGTATTTTAACCCTTTCCATGCACTAGTTCTACTACCACTTTTTTTCAAGCTCTGTTAGTAATTTATTTTGTGGGGGTTTTTCATCACACAAATTGTACTTCAGGTATGGATTTACAGCTCCTGGTATATGTCACAGCCAAACAACACAATATGTGTTCAACTTGGACCTTTGACATCTAGTCCTACTGCCCCATGTCCTAATAGGGCCATCTTTGAAGCCGGCTAATTCAATTTACCCCATCAAACCATGTATTTTTGAAAACTAGACACCCTAAGGTATTTCAGATGCTAGTATTTTAA